>JARQWZ010005250.1:47500-83087 GCA_033150135.1 Gobio occitaniae | reverse complement strand
CATTTTACATTTACTTGATTGTTAATAAATTGTTACATTTTTGATCCTTTCTGAATTAATCTGTAATTATTAACTATCTCCAATGTGGAACGGTATAATTGCAACAAAGGGTTAAAACGGAACGATTAAATGTATGATTAACTATCAAATATAGATGACCAAACAACCGGTTGGGATTCTCTTCTAAATGCGACAACTTTGATAAATGGAGTCAGATAAAGAATATTATAATCAAATCCATTCTTCCAGCTGAGACACTGAACGCGTGCGGCCTTCACCGCGGTTCGCTGCCGATCCTTGGAGCGAATTCATGCGGTCTTACAGTTGGTGACCTCGACGTGATGTTGCGAGCAGACGAGCAACGTGTTTTCAGCGAAGTATTGGATTTAAAATCAACAAGAGATTTGAGCTTCTCTTTTTCAGCTGTTCTGTTGATCTTGTGAATGGATTAAAGCTGACCCTCAGACCAGAGAACGAGTAAGTAAACCTTCTTTGCCTTTTAGTTTTGTTGAGGGAAAGTTTTATTTGCAACTCACACATATAGACACATTTCTAGAACGGGTCGGTATGCCCACTATAGATCGGAACCGTAGAAATCCGATATTGTGTAAGAATTAGACGTGAAACATGACTTTTCAGGGAAATAACAGCAGCAGTGTAGATGAGGAAATTATGGCAATCTTAGGCGTACAATTACAAGATCTCCTCGTTCGATTAAGCGATAAAGGATTGAACCTGAAATGGAATAACACCGAAATTATATCCTGGTATTCTGCTAAGGGCGCACAGCTCAAATCTGAATCAAAATACAAGAAAATCCCCGCCGCAATTGTTTATTTGCTTCGTCGTAACGATCTCAAGACAATGGTCGAGAACGAACGAACGATAGCAAATATCAAAGAAATTGAAAGATTGCGATCTGACGAATTACAAAAGTTAAGATCAAAAGTCGAAGCAGTCTCATACGAGCAACTTGAGTGGGCTAGGCAGCGTGAAAATATGGCAACAAAAATTGATCAGTTACAAGGAAAACTTCAAACCGGCAATAATTACATATCTGCTCTCGAAGATTGTTGTGATAATGCAGGATTTCCAGTGGCCGCAGTAAAACAAGCAGCACTGGATGAAATTTCTGAACCAGCAAAGCCAAATGATAATGATGACAATGATGCTGCGTTAGGATACAGGCCACAGAGAGAAACTCGTAACCGAGCTCCTGTGTTAATGCCTGAACATCCAAAACAACGAAGCCTGATAAAGACTCGCACAAAAGCTAACGACACAGCGAAGAAATCTGTTAAGGTCGCCGTGCTTAAAACTATGACTAATGCGAACGACGAAACCACAACGATCAGCCGCCCATTAACCTGTGAAGAATGCTCTAGACACAAACAAGTCGTTGGAGTAATGCCAAGAAAAGGGCCGTTTCAACCCTACTGGGAAACATTGATGTTACAGGCTACGGTGTTTAAGCTAGAAGTTAGAGACGTGTGGCAAATAGCACTTCTCACTCTCCCTGAAGAGCTCAGACCGAAACTAACCGAAGGCATGAAATCGGGCAGCATAATAGACCGAATCCGTGACGAAACGGACGAAGCCATATATGAACGACTAAAACAGGCATTATTAGAAATGAGGGGACCGACACACGCAGATTGGAGCAAAATACTAGAAATCCAACAGGCGAGTGATGAAACATTTGAGACATACGCCGAGCGGTTATGGGTAACGTACAGAGAACACTCAGGATTAGAAAATGCAGATCGAGACCATGACGCGTTATTACAACTTGTGAAAAATAATGCTGGCATCCCAATCCAACGGGCTTTGTCAAATGGCGTCGATCCAGTTAAAAACACATTCCAATCCATAGTAGACTGGGGCTCAAGAATAGAAAATAGATGGAAATCTAAGCTAAATGCTGAAAAGTGCATGACTCCCATAATGCTTAACAGCAATGGGATTAAAAAGCATGTTCACTTCGTAGATGAAGTGACTTGCTCTAATGAATCTGAAGCATTTAGTTCAGAAAATGCACAAGAAAGTGTGTCTATTTTAGCCCTTAAGGGGATGCAGGATGATTTGCAAGCATCCGAGAGTCATGAATATACTGAAACTCCAGGAGAACGTAGCAGACAACCTAACAGTCAACCCAATGGCAAAGAGAACAGGTTTTGCAGATCCTGTCAGAAAATCGGGCATGTCGAGGGAAAATGCTGGTCACTGGGTAACGGGCGACCTCCGCCGTATTTTCAGAAAAATAGGAAATTACTTTCTAAGGGCAAAGAACAGCGCTCATTTGCAGGTAAAACTCTCAGTGAGCTAACTGCAGTGTTCATGCAAGGCCTTCAGCTATTAACGTCACTTGCGAGCGGGCTAGCAGCCTCTTAGCAAGGAGTTTAATAGTAAAACATCCAGATTGCAATGATCCTGTGTATATTTTCAAATTTGTAATTGTATAACACATTGCGCGCATTGATTACACATAATAGTTGTTTGTGTTACAAGATACACATAGACTAGTCAAGTTTATTCTTTAAAACACATGATTGCTTTACTGTAAGTGATGAAACACTTAGGATAAAGGCTGTATATGCTGCGCATTCTAGGCCATGTATCTTGTGTAAATTGGAATAACTTTAATACTGGAATTGTACAGCAATTTCAAGTTGCATGTGTCAATGTTGAATTTGTTTGTCTCCTATAATGCAAGCTCTGCTATTTCCCATATAGCTGCAGTAAACCATAAACAGGAACATAGAATTGCCATCTGGCTACAGTGTGAATTACAATTGCATTAACCATGAAAATGTCTTCATCGCAACAGGACTCAATAACTCTGACCTTTGCTATTTCTAATTTGAGCAAGTTCTAATACTTTTCATTGGTTCAATTCCCAGTGCCAAAAAGGAGGGGAATTGTGCTGTTAAATGTGGCACAGATAATAGAAAACCAATTCATCCTTCACTCAGATTGTGAAGGCTCGACTGCCAGAACAGTCTTTAGTGCTAATACACAGAAACAACAGCAGTAATTAACTGTGTTTCTCCCTAAATTTGCAATTCCTTGGAGGACGGACGGCCAAAAGGCCCCCCTCCCCCTGCATCTCAAAACTGGAGATGTGAGAGATGGGTGCGAATATCTTTATATATATTTGATGGGGTCAATCACACCTCACAATATGTCTACATGACCTCCCAGTGAAAAAACTGGAATTAAATTATGCAACACAGATTGATATTGATTAGATTCCGCCCATCTCCAAAACATTAACACAGAACACACTCTACACTCACGACAACATCACCCGGAATAGACCAAATCTATTCAGGCTGAACATTACACATCATAAACGACAAAGATGACATAGAGTCTAAAAGTGTTACTTCGCTAAAGATCTATTGTTCATCTTTTCACACTAACAGATCCAGATAGCTACACACTCACACACACACACACACACACACACACACACACACACACACACACACACACACACACACACACACACACACACACACACACACACACAGTTACCAGGAATACCCATTATTGTATGACTAATCATATTTAGATCTACATTAATTACATTGGAAGATTCCTGAACAAACACAGTGGTTATTATATATATATATATATGTTTTCATAAATGTGATTGATTTGTTGTTTTTCTTTTATGGTTTATTGATGCGTACCATCTTTTTTAATGTATCAATTGCACTGACTTTTGCTACATTTCCTTTGAGAAATTCAGACCAAAATGCTCAAATTCCACTACCACCAAAATAGTGGAAAGTTAGATGAACTTTGAGTTTGATTTCCGAGTCTTGGTTACACTGAATATTTTGCTAATACTCCTCATGAAAAGGGGGACTTAAAATCAACAATGATTTGTTTTGTTATAATGCATTTTATTTCAATGTTCCCAGAAACAATGTACGAGCTTGTGGAATCTTCTTTTTATTCTCAAACCCTGACCACTTTATTAAGTATTTCGATTTAAGGGCTTATTGCCGGAGACCATTTTGATATGACCACATCAGACTTCTGACCACTGAAAAATGCCATGTATGCTTTTGTTCTTTGTTGTGCTAAATGATCTTTTAACCACAGAATACCTGCAGCAAAAGTTCGCTCCTGTGTCCTGCCTCAAAAGAGCGACTGTTCTTGAGGTGTGAAGTTTTCAATGGACGTTTTTGCATATCAATGATGAAGTTCTCATGCAGGGCTACAAGGACAACTAAAAACTGATCAGCTGATTTTGCAACAAGTCTGGACGAAAAGTCTGAAGAATAACATCTACACACAGCAGAAAGCATATCTTTGTGGACAATGCCACCTTTGGACTCAATGGTTGTGGCCAATGGTGCCAAACGGGGAACTGTAAGGTGGAAAATAATCAAAGATATTTGAAATATGACAAAATCATCTGCTTTACTGTTAGCAGCCATCGTCGTGATCAGGATATTGAAATTGACTCAACCCCCTCCCCCTTAACGCCATCAGAGGGGCCAGTTGGGGTTTGAAGAACAAAAGGCTGGCTGGTCAAAAGGTTTTCGCACCTGTGATACAATGGGGGAAAGTTTTGTCTGATTGGTTACTTTCAAATGTCTCACGGCTTGGTCTGATTGGTCAGTTTTACAAGAGTCAGATTTGAATTTGGTGACTTCAGGGAAGAGGATAAAAGAGAATTTCATCTGCAGCTCGCTCTCTTTGGATTCTCTGGCTTTCTCTGGAGAGAGCTGTTCTTTAGCTCTCTCCCTCTTTCTTTCTCTCTCTCTCTCTCTCTCTCTCTCTCTCTCTCTCTCTCTCTTTCTCACAGGTAACATTCTAGGCAGAGGCCTACAGAGCATAATTAATGGTTTATGTTTTACATTTATTTGAAACTATTTTAAGTGTAACCATAACCAGAATTTGTGTTTCCTTTTAGAAGAGATTTATGTCTATGATGTAATTGACATTTTACATTTACTTGATTGTTAATAAATTGTTACATTTTTGATCCTTTCTGAATTAATCTGTAATTATTAACTATCTCCAATGTGGAACGGTATAATTGCAACAAAGGGTTAAAACGGAACGATTAAATGTATGATTAACTATCAAATATAGATGACCAAACAACCGGTTGGGATTCTCTTCTAAATGCGACAACTTTGATAAATGGAGTCAGATAAAGAATATTATAATCAAATCCATTCTTCCAGCTGAGACACTGAACGCGTGCGGCCTTCACCGCGGTTCGCTGCCGATCCTTGGAACGAATTCATGCGGTCTTACAGGATAGAACATGTATCTGACTCAAACGAGTGCATAGGTATTTTTATGCTCATTTATATAATTCATCCGCATCTTGGCGTTTCCATTCAGCATTTTTTGATGCGATGTCCCAAAGTGTGCATAAAAATAGGTGGATGGAAACATAACTTATTGACATTCAACAGTTGACAGTCATTCAAGCTATCCAAATTTGCTAATGATGTGGGAACACAACCTCAATGAACTTTCAAAAGGGTGAAACAACAGTACCTTTACCCTCCGCGGTAGTTGGTTGGGAGGATGACGTGAAGAAGTGGCCTTGTATCACGTATAGTAGCATTTTTAGATATTTTCTAGATTCAGTAGCCTGTGATGGTAAGGCGATGAGCAATTTGAAAAGCTCAGAGGCGTATCAGTGTCTGTCGGAAACGATCTAAAAGCGGACATTGAGCTGAGCCTACACCAGTGGCGTAGCAAGTCAGTCCTGGGCCCATATGCAAAATAAATTGTACGGGCCCCCCTAACCCCGCCCCCCAAGTAGGCTACATGAAAGAGATATTTATGGACCACTCATGATTCGCCTGAGTGGCGTAACTTTAACCTAGTAATGACGGACCCCGGTGCAGCCACAAATATCATAACTATAGGCCTACTGTAATTAAGACATGGACTATATTCAAGGAATGTATTAAAAACAGAAAGACGCTATAATTTCAACAGGCCGCACGTCAATCCATCCCCGACGATCTTGGTTTGCTTCGTATTTATTAAATATACAAGCAATTACTTGATGAAATATAGATCAAAATTAAAATACAATTTATACAAAATGAAATTCACTTTAAAGAAAGACTTTCTACAAAACTCAATTGTCAAAATCATGACCATGACCATGTCTCCAGAGATATTGTGCATCGTATAATGCTCACTTTTCATAATAAAAAAAATAAAAAATAAATAAATAATTGTATATATATATATATCATAGGCTAATATTTAAACAGCTAACTATGAAACTAAATAGGCAACGTTTTCTTTAACCCTCTTTCCGACGAAGGCGCCAGCGCATTTTTTCCTTTATGACAGCGGAAACAACTCCCAATAGCCTCCGTCATTTTTAGCCATACAGGTAAATTCAAGACATAATTATAAACTATAAACTGTCTACTTTTATTTGTGTGTACACTCACAATAAGGGAACAGATTATTTTGCATTCACTCCAAACTGTTACAGGTGAGGCTCCCTCTCCGCTTCCTCCGGATCACCAGAGGGAGCTCTCACCAGAATATTGACCATTGCTATTCGGACTACAACTCCCATAGACACTCATACCTGGGACTGATTGCGCACGCACCTGCAGCTCATCACACACACACACACACACGTGCTATTTAAGCATGACACACACAGCACCCTTGCGAAGTCTTGATTTGCCACGGTGATCATTTCTGAGCGTTTCATTACCTATTGCTATTCAGTAACTGACCTTGGACTGCTTATCATTGTTGATTCTCTGCCGCCTGCCCCGACCTGTGCCTGTTTATCTGGACTGCGATCTTTAGCTGCCTGCCCTGACCCTAGCCTGTCCCTGTTTACGATTCTGTTTAGTCCCCTTACTACTACTGCTGAGTCTCGACCCTGTATTGTTCTGTCAAGTTAAATAAAGCTGCAGATGGATCCTCACTCGGCTGACGCCTCGTTACAGAAGACTTCACCAGACAGCGATCCAGCGGCCATTATACAGTTGTCCTCTGAACTGACCGCACAGGGCCACCAACTCGTTCTGCATCAGCATCAGCTCAATTGCCTAACCACCCTGACGGAGGAGCTCGTCCAGACACTACAAGGCTTACATGTTATACCCTCAGCGGAGGAGGCGGCGTCTGCACCGCTCCCCGTTGAAAACCTGCCCAATCTACCCACCAGCGTGAACCCGCGTCTGGCATTCCCGGAGAAGTTTGACGGTGACTCAACGAAGTGTAAGGGATTCCTATTACAATGCTCGATGTTTGTCAACCAGCAACCTACCTTGTATCCCACGGATTCGAGCAGGATATCCTTCGTATGCTCGCTGCTGACTGGAAAGGCTTTAGATTGGGCCACCGCAGTGTGGAGAGATGACGGAACAGCTTTCCCGTCCTTTAATGTCTTTCTTCAACGCTTCAAAGAAGTATTCGATCATCCGGCCGGAGGTAAGAGTGCGGGCGACCAGCTGCTCGCTCTGAGTCAGGGGAGAAGAACGGCAGCGGAATATGCTCTATCTTTTCGCACTCTCGCGGCACAGACTAACTGGGTGGAGGATACTCTAAAACTGTTGTACCGGAAGGGCTTAAATCGGGACCTTCAAGCTGAGCTCGCGTGTCGCGACGAGGGAAGATCACTGAGTGAGTTTATTGAACTATCAATCCAGATCGATAACCTAATCCGCTCACGGCGTCCCACTCGAACCATACTCGCCGACACTCGAACCACTCCCACAGAACCTATGCAGCTCGGTTACACCCACTTAACCCCGGAGGAGCGGGAGCGACGAATCCAGCACCATCTGTGTTTGTACTGCGGCCAAACTGGACACCTGAGAACATCATGCCCAGTTCGCCCCACGTCATCTAACTCCACAGCGGTGAGTGCACACGTGCAGATAAATTATCCCTCCTGTATCAAAATCCCTGTGAAAATAACAGCTCCAGATGGGATTATTCCCACCTTTGCCTTGTTAGATTCAGGAGCTGCTGGCAATTTTATGTCACGTGAGTGTGCCCAACTGCATAAAATCACTCTGACACTATGTAATTCTTGTCTGGCAGTGGAGGCGTTAGATGGCCGTCCCATTGGAGGGGGGAGGGTCACACACGTCACTGAGGAAGTTTCTATGCAAGTTGGAGTGTTGCAAGGAGGCCATAAGATTCTATGTAATTCATTCCCCTCACAATCCCATCATTCTTGGTCTGCCCTGGCTGCGTCGACACAATCCTCATATTTCCTGGAAGGAGGGGTCCCACAAATTATCCAGTGGGACCCTGCCTATCAGGAGAGTTGCTTAACTCGAGTTAACCCTTTACCAGTGCAGGTAGTAACCATTACTGAGCCAGGCCCTGTGATCCCTGATTTACCCAATGAATATTCTGATTTAACTGAAGCGTTCAGCAAGGCTAAAGCGTCTCAGTTGCCTCATCACCGCCCCAGTGACTGTGCCATTGACTTAATTCCAGGTGCAACTCCCCCTAGGGGAAGAATATTTCCACTGTCACAACCTGAGTCAGAGTCCATGAAGTCGTACATAAAGGAAGAACTGGCAAAAGGCTTCATTAGACCCTCTACGTCCCCAGCATCAGCCGGATTCTTCTTCGTTAAGAAAAAAGATGGTGGTCTTAGACCCTGCATTGATTATCGTGGCCTTAATGACATCACCATTAAATTCCGATACCCCCTGCCTTTGGTTCCAGCAGCACTCGAACAACTCCGTCAGGCCAAATACTTCACTAAACTTGATTTGCGCAGCGCATACAACCTAATCCGAATCCGAGAAGGTGATGAGTGGAAAACTGCTTTCTCAACATCCTCAGGGCACTATGAATACCTCGTCATGCCATTCGGCCTGGCCAACAGTCCTTCCGTGTTCCAGTCGTTCATTAATGAGGTCTTCCGCGACATGCTCGACAGATGGGTAATAGTGTATATTGATGACATCTTAATCTACTACAACTCTCTCAAGGAACACGTCCAACATGTAAGATCAGTACTCAGACGCCTAATCCAGTACCAACTGTACGCCAAAGCAGAGAAGTGTGAGTTCCACCAAACATCCATAACCTTTCTGGGATACATAATCAGTCAAGAGGGGGTGGCAATGGATGATAGCAAGGTAAAGGCCGTGCTCGACTGGCCCCAACCACGCACAGTGAAAGAGCTACAGAGATTTCTTGGATTCGCTAATTTTTATAGACGATTCATAAGGAACTTCAGCTCGGTGGCTGCTCCGTTGACTGCCATGACTAAACGCTCTACTTCACATCTCCTCTGGTCACATGAGGCCCATCAGGCATTTAAGGATCTCAAGACACGTTTCACATCGGCGCCCATTCTCCATCATCCCGTCCCAGATCTTCCCTTCATCGTGGAGGTGGACGCTTCCAACACAGGTATAGGGGCTATACTCTCTCAGCGCCATGGGTCTCCAGCAAAGATGTTTCCATGCGCCTTCTTCTCTAGAAAACTATCTTCTGCAGAGAGAAATTATGATGTCGGTAACCGGGAACTCTTGGCCATGAAGGCCACCCTAGAAGAATGGCGTCACTGGTTAGAGGGGGCACAACACCCATTTACAATAATCACTGATCACAAGAACCTGGAATATCTACGCTCAGCGAAACGGTTAAATCCTCTCAGGCAAGATGGGCCATGTTCTTCACTCGGTTCAACTTTATTATCACTTACAGACCTGGAACCAAGAATATTAAAGCTGATGCACTATCACGGCAACTGTCCTGCTCCTCATGAAACCGATGAGAACATCATTCCAGAGACACTGCTCGTTGCACCAGTACAATGGGACATCATGACAGAGATTAATCAAGCTAATACCCAGAATCCTCCACCATCAGACTGCCCGAACAATCTCACTTTTGTGCCCGAACCTCTGAGAGAGAGACTCCTTCATCAGGTACACACCTCTCCCAGCTCAGGGCACCCTGGAATCACAGCCACTCACCATCTCCTCACTAACCGATTCTGGTGGCCCACACTGTCTTCAGACACCACCAACTTTGTAAAAAAGGGCACTGTATGCAATACCTCCAAGACGTCACGGCAAGTACCTGCTGGTCTACTTCAACCCCTGCCTGTTCCTCGACGTCCCTGGTCCCATATCGCTGTTGATTTCATTACCGACCTCCCTAACTCCCAAGGCAACACCATCATTCTGACACCATCATTCAGTTGTTGACCGTTTCTCCAAAGCCTGTCGCCTCATTCCTCTGCCGAAACTCCCCACCGCATTCGAAACAGCCGAGGTATTATGTAATTATGTCTTTCGCTTCTACGGTCTGCCTGAGGACATTGTATCCGACAGAGGTCCCCAATTTACGTCCAGAGTTTGGTCAGCCTTCTTCCGGCAGCTCAATGTAAACATCAGTCTCACCTCTGGCTACCACCCGCAGTCCAACGGCCAAACGGAACGACTGAACCAAGAACTCACACGTTTTCTCAGATCCTATTGCCAACAGAAACAATGTGACTGGAGTAAATACCTAATGTGGGCAGAATACGCACAAAATTCGCTCCAGAAACCTGCTACCGGCTTGACTCCCTTCAAGTGCGTTCTAGGCTACCAACCACCCTTGTTTCCCTGGTCTGGTGACCGATTTACCCTCTGTCACTGAATGGTTCCAGCGCAGCGAAGAGATCTGGAATCGAGCACACACCCATCTACTACACGCAGTACGCAGACAAGAGCAGCAGGCCAATCGTCATCGTCGTCCAGGTCCAGAGTACACTCCAGGGCAGTGGGTTTGGCTATCCGCAAGAGATCTCTGCCTCAAACTTCCGTGTCGAAAGCTCAGTCCTAGGTATGTGGGTCCTTTCAAAATTCTTAGACAGATCACTCCAGTCTCATTTCGTTTAGATTTACCTGCTAACTATCGCATTTCTCCTACTTTTCATGTTTCACTTCTAAAACCCGCTGCTGGCCCGGGAGGGGAGTCGGAGAGTGGAGCCGAAGTTCAGACCCCTCAGCCCATTCTGGTCGACGGCGAGGAGGCCTACCAAGTGCGTGAGTTACTCGACTCCAGACGCCGGGGCAGTACTCTACAGTATCTGGTGGACTGGGAGGGGTACGGTCCGGAGGAGCGATCTTGGGTCAACAGGGATGATATCCTCGACCTCACTCTCACTGAGGAGTTCCATAGGACGCATCCGGAGAGACCGGCCCCCCGACCTCGTGGAAGACCCCGGCGTCGTCTGCCTCCTCGCGTCAGGAGCCGCTCGTAGGGGGGGGGGGGGCTCTGTTACAGGTGAGGCTCCCTCTCCGCTTCCTCCGGATCACCAGAGGGAGCTCTCACCAGAATATTGACCATTGCTATTCGGACTACAACTCCCATAGACACTCATACCTGGGACTGATTGCGCACGCACCTGCAGCTCATCACACACACACACACACACGTGCTATTTAAGCATGACACACACACAGCACCCTTGCGAAGTCTTGATTTGCCACGGTGATCATTTCTGAGCGTTTCATTACCTATTGCTATTCAGTAACTGACCTTGGACTGCTTATCATTGTTGATTCTCTGCCGCCTGCCCCGACCTGTGCCTGTTTATCTGGACTGTGATCTTTAGCTGCCTGCCCTGACCCTAGCCTGTCCCTGTTTACGATTCTGTTTAGTCCCCTCACTACTACTGCTGAGTCTCGACCCTGTATTGTTCTGTCAAGTTAAATAAAGATGCAGATGGATCCTCACTCGGCTGACGCCTTGTTACACAAACGCTGTCTTTATTTAAAAAAGGTATTTTGTTTATTAAACGTAAAGTTTTAAATTTCAAATGCATTTCTAAATTTAGTTCATATTTCCAACAAACGAAATTCCAAGGAAAAATAACGAAGTGGTAAAAAAAAAAAAATAACTTTGAGCTAACAATGCAAATCCAAAAATTTCACCCTTCTCTCCCAACACGACAGGGGATGGTAATGAACTATTTTCTAAATAAATATGCACATAAAGGCATGTTTTGTACACATCACTATACGACATGTCCAGGAGAAAATATCATCATCAATAACATTTCGTTATTACGAAAATTCTGTCGTTAATTACTCCAAACCCGTAAGACATAAGATATATTTTATTTATAACAACATTACGGCCACGTTCATGGCCCAGAACGGTAATAAAGAAATTGTTAAAATATTCCATGTGAATACAGTGGTTCAATGAGAATACCTTTTGTGTGCAAAAAAATAATAATAAATAACAACTTTATTCAACAATTTCTTCTCTTCCGTGTCAGTCTCTGACGCTGTTAACATGAGCACCACTAAGCATGCGTGTGATGCTGGAGCAGGAGCTGACCAATAGTGAGCATTGTTACCGATCGTTTGATATCTACTGATTATGTGTACGTGTCTAACTAAACATAACTGACCATGCTGTCACACACTGGTGTATCGTTTTTTTTTTGTATTTGAGGTGTTGTTGGTTCATTGTCCTGCGATTTAGGATCAGAATCTGGGTCGAACATGTATGGGCCAGGGCTCGCAAAATCATTAGCCCAGTCCTGTGGGCGAATCATTCCGGTTGACTTTCCACATAGGATGTTTTCAAAACAATTCCCCACATGTATTGTCTGGGGAGCCGAAGAAGCTCATTATAATATGCAAAACTGGTATCCAATCATAGCAGTGGGCGTTTACTTCCAAGTCTTCAGTGCGGCACGCCCATAAAAACAGAGCGTTCCAGGAGAGAGGCTCAAAACCAGGGTAGAAAATAGCACATTACTTATTCATTATGATGTTTTTGAATGTAAAAACCATGCAAACGTCATAAGTTGACCTTAGACAACAGTATACAAAAATAAAAAATGCCAGTTCATGACCCCTTTAATAACATTGCAGCCTATGTGGGGTCAGAAAGCTCTCAGATTTCATCAAAAATATTGTTATTTTCGGTTTGGAATGACTTGAGGGTGGTAATTAATGACAGAATTAAAATGTTTAGGTGAAAAGCTGCTGATATTGAATGGACCTTATATGCTGTGATAGACGGTGGATCAACTGGTGCGATCTTCACTGACGTGACCGGCCAGGAGAAACACTATACTTGATGTTTGATTTTTATTGCTTTAGGGTTAAAGGTAAGATAAATGAGAACACCATGTAACATTTCTTATTGTTTTAAAATATATTAGATAATTTTTAAGTAGTTAAGCCTAAATAATTTTCTGTGTAATGGATTCACTCGATAACATGTTCCTGTTGTTAAAGGGTTACTTCAGTGATTAGCATTAGGTTTTTTATCAGTAGAAACCCTGTTGTATATTTGAATTATGGAACTTTCCCCCCTCATATCCCCCTGAGACGAGAGAATTATGCATTTATTTCTGGAAAAAAATCCTCTGATGATGCAAATATCATAATTTTGCGTCATCTGAGGATTTTTTGGCCAAAGACTATATACTACAGCCTGTAGTAGGAGCTAGTTCCACACAGGGGCGGTTCTAGACCCTTTTTAGGGGGGCTTTAGCCCCCCTGTCTGTCATGCCACCTAAAACTGTCAACTATCATGTTATCAAAATTTATTGAAAGTGGGAATCACAGAATCAACACTGGGCGCCACATATTGCGTGTCGTTATTCAAAACACGCAGCTCATTCGTTCAGCTGCATATCCTTTCCCTGCTCTCCCTCCGTCTCTCTGTCACTCATGCGTAGGCCTATCTCTTGCTCTCAAATTGCCAAACCTGCTTTTGATATGAAACAAAGTCTAAGCTTTTAGAATTTTAAAACCAAATTCAAACAATAAATAGCGTTTTGGCGCAATGTGGCATAACAGTTAAAGAGCCAGAGGCGTTGAAAAAAAGTTGCGACAGGCTTTCATCTCGCTGCGGCGCGCGGTCAGGTGGTTCATCAAGCTCTCAATACTTCTAGCGCTGTGTCAATACCAATACATTTGAATGGCTTAAGCGGATATACGACAGCTTCACTATACAGGTATTTGCAGCAATTTTTGGTAAACAGTACAGCATAGTGTGCATTGATTATTACGTCAACCACATTTAAAGTATAATTTTATTATGGAGAGTGATGGAGATGCAATAATGTTAATGTTTTTCTTGTATTTATCCCTCAGGTATTCCTTATTAATGGGTCACACTCATACTCTTTGATGGTCAAATGTGACCATACACCTTAACTATCTTTCAATTAAATAAATGTCCTATATTTTATTTTAATAATATTTATTGAATATTTTGAAGAGATCTTTTGGTACTAAATAGGCCTACTATTTGTGCAATAATTATGGTCCATTAATGACCATTTAATTAATTAAAATATTTTTCTTCTAATATTTTTCTTATTTATATTACAATTTGTGTAATTAAGGTTAAAATAGAGAATTCCAATGCAAATAGGCAAATTAGAGTCATTTTGTGGCTGGAAAAATAATACATTTCATTTGTAATGCCATGGTTTACCCACCTAGGTATGGCTCTTTAATAACTATACATTCTAGTTGCTCAAAAAAGTATTGCAGATCATAACTGCTTACTTATTTTTAGGTTTTGCATTTGAATACATATTTAGACATGATCAAACACTAGATTTCTTTAAATGTGAAAATTTAAAAACGTTAATAACTCACATCCTAATATTTTTTAATGATACTTATATAAGCACACACAAGTGAATATTAATGAATGCAAGCAAATATAATTTAACCCAAGAACAGTTTAAAATAGTGCTAAAAAGGCAAACTTATTTTTCCTTATATGTACCAGTATAGGCTATATGAATTGATACTGAATCAAGATCGAAATCGATATTTGTGCCAATCACCAACCCCAAATACCCCTCAACCCCCGCCTGCCCGCCACCACAAATTGGGTTCTAATCCGTGGGAAACACTGTAGACTGAACATTTAGTGTTTCTGTGCCCACAATTCAGCTGTATTCCAGATTTCTTTTTCTTGCAAAGACTGTAAAATGTGTAGTTTTAGGTTTATTTAAACTAATGTAATTCAGCTATGAGCACATTTGTGCTATCAACATTCTGCAACACACAGCCATAACACTCAGTAGTGTTATCAGCAGTGAGGGCTAAGCCCCCCTAAGGGTGAAATCCTAGAACCGCCCCTGGTTCCACATGTTCTCAACCCGCCCATAGGGGAGAGATCTCACTCACAGAATGTAAATGCGCTCGGCTCGTCCTCGGGCATTCGTAACGGAGCGGTGCAGAGAAAAGTGAGTGTTTCAACTTTTCAATGAATTCCTATGAAAGTTCAGAAAGTATCAGATCCTATGCGATCTGATAACGCACCAGACTGGACACGCGTCGAGAATGACAGCCGCGCTTACCTCAGCTCTGCTCAGCTCTTCGCTCTCGTGATGAATGTAGCAACAATGACCCGATTCAATCAGATTTTGGCTAAAGGCATTCACATGACTTCACTCCGCAAGCGCACATACATAGCACGCAGGAAAGAAGACAATTCTTGCACAACACGTGTTACTTAAAACATGGGACTTAAAGAACTGTCTTAATAATGTTCAAATATATATAATCCGTTGATTTCATGTCTTTACACAATGTATTAGAATAACTAGGATGTTTACTGTTGTAAATCAAAACCTGTATGCCAGTAACTGTGATAATCTCGTATATCTGGACGCGCAAATCGCAGAATGACCGTTCTTAGTATCTCTGTTATCGCAAAAATCTGATTATGCCCAAATTTGGTTCAAAAATCAGATTCTGAGCTTTCTAAAGAAATAGAGGCTTAGAATTTACACCCTATCGATTAACTGAAGAGGAGGGGGTTCAGAGAACAATGAAACACGCGCGCTCTCTCTCTCCACGGATGTGATTGGATCTCTCCATAAGTCGGGCTCGGCCACTCCATCTATAAGAGCAGAAGTTTATCATTAACTCCGCGCACTTCGCCACTACTAGGAAAAGATCACCCTGGCCTTCGCCCCCTCCCCTTGAGAGAAGGATTCCTTTGGCACCAAGCCAAGAGAGAGAGGCCTGCAAACTTCTGGAGCCACTTTCCCGAACTTCACAGCAACTCTCCCGGACACTCACCTCCGTAGCGAACTTCCACGACGATTCGAACTCAGACACGTACACGAGAGAGCCTAATGCAAGTATTATATTTCACCTTAAAGGGGTGGTAAACCACGATTTCACTATTCTAACTTTAGCTAACGTGTAATGTTGCTGCTTGAGCATAAACAACATCTGCAAAGTTACAACGTTCAAAGTTTAAAGCAAAGGGAGATATTTGCTTTTAAAGAAATCAGTTTCTAAGAACTACAGCAAACGGCCAGTAGGCGACTACACACATTCCTCCAGGGTTGGTGACATCAACAGGCTCAATATTTACATAAACCCCTCCTCCGAGAATATTAAATAAGGGGGGGTGAGGCCATTTTGTATCGTGGCGCTGTTGTGGTATAGTAGGCTGGAGTGTTGTTGCCGCGATGCCGAGGAAACGCTGTTATTTTCATCCGGATTGCAGGTCTGGGGTACTTGCTCTGTTCAGCCTTCATAGGGACAGGGGTGCGTTGCAGAGCGTTTAACATACAGCATGTTATATGCACGTGTGTTTGAGTCAGCGGGGAATCAGGCGCGCGCAGGGCTCCCTGCAGCACATCTCACGGAGGGAAACTTTCACAATGTTCGCGAGTTCAACACCGGATTTGCACAACGTCAGCTGCGTGAAAAAAACACTGCCAGTGCGTGGATGCACGACGCGCGCGCTGCACATTTCACGGAGGACAACACAAACTTCCACAAACTTCGCGAGTTCAATACAGGATATGCACCACGGCTTGTCCTGAAAGCTGGATTTACAAACAGAAGCTGTTTACGGGCCACAACCTGTAAGTCTGATTTATTTTTCATCGATGTGTTTTCCTGTAACAGGTTGTAGCAAGAAAGTAAACAGATGACAACGCTGTTCTGCAAACCAGTCTGTTAAATGCTCATTCATACTTAACGTTATCCGACGAACACCTAACGTTACAAACACTAACGTTAAAATCTCAACAGCGAACCTGACATTAGTGTAAATGATTCTTTGATTAGAGCTTTTATGTATTGTTAATATACAGGCTTGCTAAACATGGTTCTGTGTGTGATTTGGCTAACTTACTAGTTAAAGCCAGTGCTTAGTGTTCGTTTTGGGTTAGTTCTTGCGACAGATATTTGGCTATAATCGTTCTAAAAATACAAAAGTTAAAGCTACACTGTGTGATATTTTCCCCATCTAGTGGTGAACAGGTATATGGCCATCCAGTGAATTTTAGTTTCTGTTCTGTTCAATTCCGATTTCGTTTTAACTCCTACGGTGGCCGATTTAGTCCAAGATTAACATGGCTTCCAGTTCGACCTCGTCCACATTCGACACGGTGCCTGTGGGATATTCTGTGCACAGTGGGATGGTTGGAACTCAACTGGCCTAATTATTCGGCTAGAAAGAACTGCAGCTAATCCAGAGTGAACTTTGATGATAGTAATGTTTATTCAGTCATCCAATTGCAAGGCATAAACAGGTTTGCATGGAAATGTACATAAATGTGGTTTCTGTGAGAGAACAAATTAGGATGGTAAATATATATGATAATGACATGACAGAATATACACAGTTAAGAACTGTATAACTATACTTATAAGTTACATTTGTATAATGTAACCGTAAACCAGATCTTATTGTACCATATATAGGCGCTAAATGCAGCTGCATTAAAAGGAGGAGCTGCCGCTGCTGCTGCTAACAAGCGGTGTCCGGTTACAAAAGTGTGTGCGCAGGTTTAGCTCTGTATAACAAGTGTTAATATGCCGATCAGACATGATACATTTTTCCATCAACATACATTGCAAGCAAATATTTTCTATAAACGAATAAACATTGTTAATAACTGAATGATTATTCAAATAGGTGAGCATTACGCTTTTGTATGTTGACACAAAAATACTTCTGAGGTGACATCAACTGAATTACGCGATGACACACTCTGAAACACATCCACAATGACAATAACTATTATTACTTACGGAGTTATTAACGCACAGAAATACCACACAAGGAAAAACAGACTTTTGAGGAATAAACAAGCCAGGAAAACTCTGTATAACTCTGTTACTGGACGCTGCTGAGATGAAAACTCTCTGCGCATGCACCAGACAAGTCTGAACAAGTTGACGCGCACAGTGTTAAAACCGGTTAAAACGCGAAATGCGAAGCTTGAATTTACGGGTATGTCCCTCTTTGGCTAATGTACTTTCAAGATGGAGGGGCAACATGGCGACCACCGTTAGATTCCATTACCTTATGTATTTTCAATGGCATATTATAAACTTACGAGAATACTTTATTACTTGAAAGAAGTAAATATACATTAATGAGCACATATATTTTTGAAAGAACTAAGTGTTTTTAGCTAAGAATAGACTAAAAAAGTTACACAGTGTAGCTTTAAAACAAATGTGTTGAAAACAACACAACATGTTCTGAGTGTGCTCAGGGACAACACATGTTGTGTTAAATACAACACAGAATATGTGTTGTGAAAATACACACCCAAATATGTTACTTTAGTAAACACATTAATGTGTACTTTTTGTACACATCTAACACAATTGTGTTATAGATTTATTTATTTTTTACTATAAAATATTGAAAAAGCTAGATTAGAATACAGTACACTTATGAAATCACGATGAAGCATTGAATACTGTTCACCTACTGTTTATTTAGCATTTTTACTGGTTTTAACATGTAATTAACTGTAAAAAAGTACTGTTAATAGAAAAACAAGCATTTCAAAACAATCATCAGAAAACCAGCTGCGGCTGAGTTGACTTTGGAGAGTTGTATGCCTTCTATAAGCAAAGCGTCACACTGGTACCAGCCTACAGAAATGAAAAAATGAAAAGCATCAGAAAATGTTGTTGCATACAACATTGCAACTTTATTAAAAGCTAACACAATGCATGTTAAATGTATTCATCCCGTAATCAATAAAAGTTTAAATAACTTAGTGACAACCCAGGTGGCAAAAAGTGGCGTGTTTTTTTTTAACTAAGTTACACAACACTCGTCGCCACAATGTCGTTTAAACTACCGCATAGTATTTGGTAAAATTACTATTACGAGTTCAAACTTAAGGTGTCATTCATATTAACCGTTACGTTTTTTTAAACAATAAATACCAAGGTTAAACACCTTTGCAAAACGTGAGAGCTCGCTGGCTTATTGACGTTTAACACACTAAACATCCGGCTACGGAACATGAAAACGGCATAACAACGGTCAAAACAAACAAACTGTGTTTCCTGGACAATTGACACAAATGTTTCTCATGTTAGGCGGAGAAATATTTACTATTTTACACGTTTATTTAAATTCATTCACCTGAGGCAGACAGACGCACTGACGGCTGACCAAGCTTCGGTTGGAAAAGAATGCCACTGCGCAGGCGCAGCAAGGATATTCCCGTAGCACCAACAGTTGTTTCTCCCTTCTTCTTCTTCTTCTTCTTCTTATTTTACGGCGGATCGCAAACAAATACGTGCATTACCGCCACCTATAGCCGAAATGGACCATTGACACTTACTCTATACCCAACATAAATTCCCTTTATTTACCCGCATAGAGACATCATCGAATTTCATCCGGCGCTGCGTGTTCAGCTCCTCCGTCCACTCTCAGCCCCCATGACAGGAGAAAAAAAAAAAAAACACACCTATTTTAAATACGCTTATTTAACCCAGTACTACCCAAATAATCTACCAATAAATTTATTATAGTCCTATCTGATTTTAATACATTTTGAATATTCAACTTAACTCCTATATTATTTAATTCCTCCTTCAACTCTTTCCTTTCAACCTTATATCTCCTACAGTGCATTATTACATGTTCAACTGTTTCACTAACTTCACATACCTCACATAAACCTGTTGGATGCTTACTTATTAAGTGCAATGTGCCATTCAATCTTGTATGCCCCAATCTTAGTCTTGTAATCATATTCTCTTCATTCCTACTCCTACCTGATATTCTTCCCTTACCCACTATTGACTGTATTTGATGCATATGTCTACCTTTTAGTTCATTGTCCCAATATTGCTGCCATAATTTCAGAATATTCTTTTTAATAATTGATTTAATTTCTGACCTACTAAATAAAATCTGTATATCTACTATTTCTCGTTCTATTGCCTTTTTTGCTAATGCATCCGCCTCCTCATTACCTCTCAACCCAATGTGAGCTGGAACCCACAAAAACTGTACCTCTAAATTAGCTTGTTTAATTGAATATAATTCTTGAATTATCTCTATTACCATATCCTGTCTTGTTTCTGACTTCATCTCCTTCAAACTTATTAGAGCTGAACTACAATCTGAACATATTACTGCCTTGGATATTTTAACTTCCCTAATCCACCTTATTGCCATAATTATTGCAAACATCTCTCCAGTATACACCGATAAACAATCTGATATCCTTTTATTCTTATACACTTTAACCTTTGGAATAATGAATGCAGAACCCACATGACCAGTTTTTGAATCTTTTGAAGCATCTGTAAAAATGTGCATATATTCTCCATATCTTGACCCAATATACTCCCTTACATTATATACTTCTGTTTCATATGAACCTTCCTTTTGCCTTTTTTCTAATAAACTTAAATCTACTTCTGGTTGGGGCATGATCCATAATGGTACTCGAGATAAAGGAATTATTGGAGCATATCCAACCTCCTCCAATCTCATATCTCTAACCAATTTCCTTACACTCCATCCAAAACTATTACACTCTCTCTTCTCATATTCCCAACTAGGACTCAAGTTGTTTCTCCCCAGCGAGTTAAAATGCTTTATTCACATTTGCAACATGACAAATGAATCCAATTGTAAAAGTTGTCACAGCCTGTTGAGTATTTGCAACAGAAAATATGCCTTTTATATAAACATGTACTACTAAATGTTTTACACAGTAATTGTGTAAACAGTTGAACACAATATTTACACATCATGTGTCTGTAGTAACACAATATGTGTTATGAATCCCTAATTTTTAACACATCATTTTTAAGAGTGTAGGACTCGGGCAGAAATCATGTTGATGGATGTGATTATTAACATTACTGTAGTCTGAAGCAGAGCAGGACCGAGTGTTGTGGAGCTGAGGAACCGCTGGAGCGATTGATAATGATAAGAACAGTTTTTTCCCCAGAGCTGTCTCTTTACTGAACTCAAACCCCCGTTGATCCACTTCCCTCATAAACTGATAACTCTCCTACCTCACATCTGCCTTCACTTTGCTATTTGCACTACCGACTGTTTATCACAGTAACAACTGTTTACATATGCATCTTGCACTGCCATATCTTAACTGGATTATGCTCATTTGCACTGCCGACTGTATTTATAGTACCAATGTTTACATTTGCATTTTGCACCGTACTTCTAACTGTAATATACAACCACTTTCCACTGCACTTTACACTTTTTTTTTTTTTTTTTTTTTTTTTTTTTCTCGGATAGCTCTGTCCATAATTTATTGCACTACACTAATCCACTGCTATATTCCTCATATTAGCCTAACATATTATTGTATACCTCTATCTGTAAAATTCTGTTTATAGTAATAGCCATCTGTATATTATATTCATAGTACATATTCCCCTGTAAATTCTGTTTATAGTAATAGCCATCTGTATATTTATTCACTGTACATATTCACCTGTAAATTCAGTTCTGTTTATAGTAAGACAACTCTCTATTTATACATATTTATATATATTCAGTACATATCCATGTCCTGCACTTACGCATCCATTGTATATCCTGCACTTGCTGCTATTGCACTTCTGGTTAGACCTAAACTGCATTTCGTTGCCTTGTACTTGTACTTGTGTAATGACAATAAAGTTGAATCTAATCTAATCTAATCTAATGAGATGAACGCAACACACGCCTCGCGAGCAGCAGGACTTTTATTATGACACAGTCCCCGGAGGGACTTTTATTATGACACAGTCACCGGTGCCACTTTTCCGGTCATGAGTGTGAGGTAACGCAGCTCTGTTGATCATATTAGACACATCTGAGTGTGTTGATGATGTTGTGACGTTACTCTGTGCGTTCTCTCAGCGGCTGCTATGACACTTGTTCACACTGCAGTGAGAGTAAAGCGTTTCTGCAAAATAAAACCAGAAACCGAGGGGAATGCAGATATGATGTCATCGACAGGCGACACCCTCACACGTCCCGGTTCCTCGGTTAAAATAGCAATTTCTCATGATTTACAAATAGTTAGAAACATTTGACATCTGTGTCATAATGTTGTAAGTACTCAACTGAACAAAATGTATAACACTGGCCTAGTGGTTTTTGGATATTTTACTGTTGTTGTTGTTGTTGTTGTTTTTACATAGTGCACCTTTAACCGCATATTTGTTTATCTTCAGATAAATGATCCAGATGCTGCTTTGTGGATGGTAAGGCTTCACTTTCACATTAAATAAGAAACATTTCTGCTGCTCTATAACAGGTTTGTGTTCTGATATTGTTTCTTGATTATTTCTGCAGGTTATGCTGTTCCAGCTGGATTGAGCTTTTTGATTTGCTGTCAACAACAAACAACAGGCGAGAAAATGAAGAAGTTGTTCATGATTCTCTCTCCAGTTCTTGTTTTCTGAATCTCATGAATTATAAGCTAAATGTAAATTTCATTATATATGTCCTAATGCTTTAACTATTCAGTCTCAGTGTCTCTGATCCGTCAGGTCACTGCAGCTGCTTGTTTCTTATTGCACAGGTTTTGTCTCTCTTGGTTTCATTTGGATTGTTGATTTACAGCTAATCAGTTTTAAAAGCAAATAACCATTATATGAATAAAAAAGTTATGCCACAATAATTTGGGCGAATACTGATGTTGGTTAAACAAGTTTTTTTCCCTGATTGTTGATTATGTTTGTGATTCCACAGAATCCGGCTGATTTCCCTCCATCACGTCACTCCTTCCAGCCTCCTGATCTTGATTCAGTAAAATATTCATCTCATGTGATTCTGCTGTGTTCTGGTTCTGGTTCGATCCATCGGCTGAAGCTTCATCAGACGCTGCTGCATTCTGGGTTCAGGAGAAGACACGTGTTTTAATCTATTTATTTAGGACGGTTGTTTAACATGAAGGAAAGAGCCTTTTATTTTAGGTCAATTATTAAATCTGTACTCAATAAACCATTTAAAAGATATTGACATGAGACTGTTGGTTCTGGTTCAATCCAGTGACTGGAACGTAATCAGTCTTCACTGCTTTCTGATTAAGATGTGTGTCAATGTGTGTTTGATCACGTTAAATATATGAAGTAAATGTCAGGTTGATTGTGAAACTCTAATCAATAATACTAACCTGAAAACACTTCATGTCAGAAATCCCTGTGTGTTAAAAGCAGTGGGAGAAAAGATACTTTAATAAAAGTCATCAATGAAAAAATGGCTGATTCCTGAATTTAACAAACAAAGGGCTGAATTAATTAAGTTTAAATTATTTATTATGAATGAAACACATCAAAACACACAATGACCAGCCTAAATGAATGTAAAGGGTGTTAAGCCAATTTTGATGATTGATGACTGAAGTTGTACTTACAGGGTCCAAATAGAGACAAAATCATCAGAGAAAAAGCAAAGAGGCTTTCAGAGGAGAAGACGACGACTCTCAGATCTCCAACTGCACGCTCACCATTAACTGAAGATGATATTAAAATATTAGTCATGTTTAAATTAATCTTCATGATATATTTTTAATACTAACAGCATGAAACATTAGTGTTGTGTTGACTCACCTGTTTTCAGTATCAGTTCAGTCATCAGTGCAACAGAGTTCAGTAAAACAATACCAACTGATCCAAACACATACAACATCTTCTTAAAGGTGAGGGTCAGATCTGTAAAACAGATTCATTTATTTAATATAATATTAATAATATTTGCTTTAGGTCATACAACTGTTTAATTCCCCACTAAAACAAGTGTCAAAATCAAGTGTAATGAATACATCAGTGACTAATGGACAAAATGATTGATTAACCATCAGAATCAAAATCCATCTTAAACTAATCTGTTTTTATTCACAATTTTATGTCATTCCTCTTTTCAGATGTTGCCATGGGACTTTGGAGGAACTATTTCATTCATATTTTTGTGTGTCTGTGAACAAAATGTATGCAGTTTTATAGTTACATTTTCACATAAAAATAAGTGTGCACACTCACACAGCGATTTTGTGAAAATTATGAAATATAATGACGGCATACCCGGAAGTATAAAAGGGGAGCCGGCGCATTAAAACGGCAGCTATTGCTCTGAAGCATGCGCTCCAGGCGTGCCGAGGTGTGGTGACGCGACGCAGTGCTCGTTCCCTTCTCAGGGAACAAAGGTTATAGACATAACCCGAGCCGTTCCCTTTCGAGGGAACTCTCACGGCGTCGGAACGACATTTTGGGGAACGAGTACCCACTAGCCCACACCGAGGGTAGCGCCTGCCCTAGTGTGAAGCCGGAGACCGGGCACAACTAGGACTGGAGCACCCTAGCGCCAGGCGCCGTAGGGAGATCCAGGCTGTAAAACCTGATAAAGGTGTGTGGTGTAGCCCACCTACCCGCCTCGCAGATATCCTGCATGGGGACCCCAGAAAGGAGGGCCACCGAAGAGGCTATGCTTCTGGTGGAATGAGCCCTCACGGCCATAGGTGAAGGCAAATTGCGCACCTGATGAGCCATGGTTATTGCCTGGACAATCCAATTACTGATTGTCTGAGTAGACGCAGGCAACCCTTTCTTGGGTGAACCAAAACACACCAACAGCTGTTGAGATCTCCTCCACTGCGCAGACTTCTCCAGATATACTCTGAGAGCCTAACTGGGCAGAACAGGTGAAGTCTCCCTTCTTCCGCCGTCACGTGAGGCGGAGGATGAAATGCCTGAAGAACCAAAGACCTGGCCACCCTTGATGGGACCTTGGGCACGTAACCCAGTCTAGGGTGAAGGATGGCTTTAACTCCCCCAGGGGCAAACTCCAGGCAAGTCGGCGTTACCGCCAAGGCCTGGAGGTCCCCCACTCTTTTCAGCGATGTAATCGCCAGGAGAAAAGCCATCTTCAGGGTCAGGTTCTTTGGTTCAGCCGACTCCAATGGCTCAAAGGGGGCCTCAGCCAACCCTTTGAGAACCACTGCCAGATCCCAGGTTGGGACTCTGGAATGAGCTGCAGGCCTCATCCTCCGAGCCCCACGGAGGAACTGTACAACCAGCTGGTGCCTGCCCACAGGCCCATCACCCATAGGAGCGTGGAAAGCCGTAATGGCAGCCACGTACACCTTGAGTGTGGACGGGGTTAGACCCGCAGAGAAGCGATCTTGGAGGAACTCCAGCACTGAAGCCACCGGGCAGTTAACTGGGTCCACCTCACGCTCCCTACACCAAGTGGCAAACACATTCCACTTGAGGCTGTACAGTCTCCTCGTAGACGGAGCCCTGGAACTGAGTAAGGTCTCTATCACCTCTGCCGACAGGCCAGCCTCTAGGTACCTGACCCCCTCAGGGGCCAGACCCAAAGGTTCCAAACCTCTGGCCGGGGGTGAAATATTGTGCCCCCCGCCTGAGATAGGAGATCCCTCCTCAGAGGAATCTGCCATAGATGACCTGCCAGCAAAGCTATGATATCTGAGAACCAAACTCGAGTCGGCCAACGGGGTGCTACCAGAAGTAGGCTGACCCCTTGTTGACGGACCCTCTCCAGGACTCCCGGGAGCAGAGCAATCGGGGGAAATGCATACAGACGCAGCCTCGGCCAAGTCTGAACCATGGCATCCAACCCCAGCGGGGCTGGATGCGTGAGGGAACACCACAGTGGACAGTGGGACGTCTCTCGAGACGCAAACAGGTCCACTTCCACTGGGCCGAACCTCTCGCACATGGCCTCCACCACCTCTGGTTGGAGTCGCCACTCCCCGGGCCTCAGCCCCTGTCCCGACAGGATGTCTGCTCCCTGATTTTGGACCCCCGGGACATACATTGCCCTGATGGACAACAGTTTCCCTTGGGACCACAGGAGAATTTGATGCGCCAGTCTGCATAGAGGGCGCGACCTCAAACCCCCCTGATGATTGAGGTACGCTACAACAGCTGTATTGTCTGTTCGTACCAGGACATGTTGGCCGCGGAGGTCCGGGAAAAATCTCCTGAGAGCTTTGTAGACCGCCATCATCTCCAGGCAGTTTATGTGCCAGGAGGAATGACGGCCCTCCCACGGGCCCCTCGCAAAGCGGCCGTCCATGACCGCGCCCCAACCAGTGAGGGAGGCATCTGTTGAAACGGATTTCCGGCAACAGGACGCTCCCAACACTGGCCCCTGGGACAGAAACCAAGGTTTCTTCCATATGACTAGGGAACGAAGGCATCTGCGCGTTACCCTGATCATACGGAAAGGATTCCCTCTGGGGGAAAACCCCTTGGTTTTCAGCCACCACTGTAAGGGTCTCATGTGCAGCAGGCCAAAAGGTATCACGTTGGACGCTGCTGCCATGTGCCCCAGCACTCTCTGAAAGTGCTTCACAGTGATGCTGTAGCCTAGCCTTATTCCTGAGACCATTGCCAATATGGTCTCGACTCGCGCGGGACACAATTGTGCCCGCATCGTCGTCGAGTCCCATACGATCCCTAGGAACATAGTCCTCTGGGACGGCGTCAACACACTCTTCGCTGTGTTGAGTCTCAGCCCCAAGCACCTTATATGGGCCAGAACGACATCTCGATGCCGAACTGCCATCTCGTACAACTGGGCCAATATGAGCCAGTCGTCGATATAATTCAGCACACGGATGCCCTGAAGTCTCAACGGAGCCAGAGCTGCATCCATGCACTTCGTGAATGTGCGTGGGGAAAGAGCTAGACCGAAGGGAAGCACTCGATATTGGTACGCCTCGCCCCCGAAAGCGAACCTCAAGAACTTCCTGTGACATGGAAGGATGGAGATATGGAAGTATGCGTCCTTTAGATCTATCGTGACGAACCAGTCCTCGGGCTGGATCTGACTCACGATGATGGGAACCGTGAGCATTTTGAATCTGAATCTCCTCAGAGACCGATTCAAATACCTCTATAATCGGACGCAACCCTCCATCCTTTTTGGGAACTATAAAGTACCGGCTGTAGAACCCAGACTCCCTCTCCGGCGGAGGAACGCACTCTATAGCTTCCTTCGCCAGCAAGGATTTTACTTGTAGTTCCATTACCCGAACCCGCTCTGGTACCACTGCGGTCCAGTTCAACCCCCTGAAGCCTGGAGGAGGGTGACCGAACTGCAGTCTGTAACCTTTCTCTACAGTACGCAGGACCCATGTAGAAATATTCGGAAGGCATTTCCATGCGCCGAGATAATCTACTAAGGGAACCAGACTCTCAAGGCTGGCGTCGGGTGTTACACAAGCCTCGTCCCCAACCCCCTGAAGTGGATGACCGGCAGGAAGTGGTTGGGAACGATTCTCTGTGAGCGGACGCGCGAGCTGCCCAGCCGCAGGTCTTTCCAGAGGCGGCTGGAGCAGCATGCGTTCGCGGGAAATCGATGTGGCCCAAAGCGTCATAGACGGCGGGATAACCACATCGATTTCCCCAGAGCGCCGCAGAGAAAGCAACCTCGGTTGCCCCTCTGCGGGGGGGACCACTCTTAGAAGTCCCGCCGAAGCTAGGACTTCTTCCCAGCAGCCTTCCGCGCCTGGATTACGCTCCTCAGGTCGCCTCTAGGAGCGGAAGGCTGCTGGTGAGTTTGCTGGAGAGAACGCCGCCTCTGTTGCCAAGCTCCCGGAGGAGGGGCTCTAGAGGCGACGCTCTCCCTTTGCACCTGCCGGTGCGAGGTGCTGGCAGACGGCTGAGGCTGCCCCCTAGGGGCCGCCTTCCCCGGCTCTGAGCGGCGAGGGACGTACTGGCGGAAAGCTGCTGACTGTCTCTTCGCCTCCTGGTATTTGGCAACAACGGTCTCAACCGCGTCACCAAATAGACCAGAAGGCGAAATCGGGGAGTCTAGGAGGAAGGACTTATCCTTCTCCTTCATCCCCGACAGATTCAGCCAGAGATGTCTCTCCACAGTCACCATGGAAGCCATGGAGCGGCCGATAGCACGGGCCGTCTCCCTGGTGATGCGGAGAGACAAATCTGTAGCCTTCCTCAACTCAAGTACATCCTCCGGAGAGGGACCCTCACCCTCATCAAGCTCCTTGAGGAGGTCAGCCTGATAGGCCTGCAGAATGGATAGTGTGTGCAGGGAACTACCAGCCCGCCCAGCCGCCATATAAGCCTTGCCCACCAAAGATGAGGTATCCCGACAGGGTTTGGTGGGCAGCGCCGGGGCTTTGAGGGACGACGCAGAATCGGGCGAAAGATAGCTCGCGAGAGCTTCTTCCACCCGAGGCATCGTCCCATAACCCGCCTCGCGTGCCCCCAGAACATTGGAATAATCCAACACTGGAGGATTGGAAACACGCGAGGAATAGGGTCTCTACCAGGATCTACACACCTCGGTGTGTAGATCTGGGAAGAATGGCAAGCCCCGGCGAGGTGTTTGAACCCGGCAAGAAAGGAACCGGTCATCCAGCCTACTGGGTGGCTGAACTTCCGGCTCTTCCTGTGGCCAATCGATGTTTAACTTGGCCACCGCACGGGTCAAAACCTCAATTAGCTCCTCTTGGGCGTGTGGATGAACCATGGGGCTCACGAGGCTGGCCGGCCTCATCAAACACGGCCAGCCGAGAGCGGAGCAGCCTGAGTGGGAGCAGCTCACAATGTTGACAGGCGGCTCCCTCGAGAGCCGCCCGAGCATGCTCCACACCCAGACACTGCACACAAAGCAGGTGTGCATCCGAGCCTGAAATATAGCGGGGACACGGATGCACACACTGCTTAAACTCTCTCTCACACATTTTTCTTTTCTCTCACACACTCGGACAGAACAACAGTAAATAGACAGACACTTTGAAACACAGAGCGCTATGCTGAAGAGCAATAACTGCCGTTTCAATGCGCCGGCTCCCCTTTTATACTTCCGGGTATGCCGTCACAGTGACGTCATCACACACACCAATCGGATTGGTTTAGTTTCTATTCAGACTTCAGATTCGCTGATGCTTAGGGAGCATCCCCAAAATGTCGTTCCGACGCAGTGAGAGTTCCCTCGAAAGGGAACAAATCAGTTTCAGTTTGTCATTACCAGTGCCTGCACAATGTTTATATTATATACAGTATATATAAATTAATGTAAATGTATAAATTAAAATAATATATAATCCTCCTGGCACCCAGAAAAAAAAAGTTTTTTGAATTTAGTATTTTTTTATGTCATTACATTGTTTAGAGCATAAGAAACAAAAAAAAAACATTTTTGAAAAAATGATATTTTATTCATATGTTATGATGTGTCCTCTGTAGTTGACAGCAGGACTCAGTTGTTAAAAAAATTTAATGACATGAAATTGCATGTATAGGCAATTCATATACCATTAAATATGTGGGTAAAATGACAATACTTGGATTTTCCCATTCAATACAATGTATCTAGTCACTGCATCTAATTTGCATATTAATGTGTTCTTGGTGCAACATGTAATGAAAAAAGAAGTGTAACAATGGGAGGAAAAATTGGCAACATTTTCATAATAATATCTAATATTTCATAGGAATATTGATATTTAATTTCTTTCCCTGTTTACTTGTTATGTCTCCAAAATGCCTGATAAACATGATTTAACTCCTGTCGTCCACTACAGTGGTCATTTATGAAATCAATGCCCTGTTTTGTAACAGAAAGTCATATTTTGATTAGAAACCCCATAACATTTTCCTGAGATGTTGATTTATAACAAACAATTTGAAAATTAATCAGATTTAAATTATAATTACAAAATATGATCATATTTCCATAAGAGTGCTAAACATTAATGTCATCCGTTTTTAAAGACCAAGAAGAAGTTGTTGTCCTGGTGAAACCTCCAAATATTTGGTATCCCTGCAAAGCCCCGGATGTGACATGTGACATGTATGATGTCAGAGAAATTCACTAAAATATAATGTCCACTACAGTGGACAAAGGTCTATTCTTGGGTCCCAGGAGGATATACTATAATGTGATGGCTTTCAATAAACGTGAAAGACTAGCATCAGAACAAAATTAAAATGGCAAGGATGAATACAATACTGTTGTACTGGTATTATGCCCAATATCAAAACCAGCCATAGAGTAACAGAAAGTGTTTCTGTGTTTGCATCTGCAGTGTCTGTGTTTGCATCTGCCTGTGGATTTCCCCGATTAGAGACTGAGAGAGCCATTAATGACAATTCATTAACACAAAAGATCTGTCAAACCTGAATAACTTTGGATAATTTTCAATCCCTTGGCGTACTGTACGTCACATGTGAGCTGCAGTATTTAAACCTGGAGATCAGGAGGAACAATCAGTTCACAACAGGGACGGACTGGGGCTAAAAAGCAGCCCTGGACTTTCTCCCAAATAGGCCCATCATCCGGCCATTCGCCCCTAGCCGTGCGCAACAGAAACTAGCAAGGATGTACTATGCTACAATACTGTCAGACTATCAGACAAGGTATTCACAACAAGTGACATCTCAAAACCTATGGCTAGGCCCTATTAATTTTGTCTGTGAAGCTTTCACAAACAACCACCATGTCTTTGCCAATTCCACAATAATAAACACAAATATGAAAGACAAGGAAAAACTGCACTCTGATGGAAGACAGAAAGTGCAAGCTAGGATTTTTTGGTTAAACAAAAACGTAGTCAATTATTTAGCCCCCTTCCTTGTATGTTAGCACGTTTAGAATGGTAGCAATGCATGCCTGATGTTTTCCCATTTAATTCAATACCTTAGTCTTCATTCCACCAGAAAATGTGAGCTCACTACAACCTCTCATATACAACAACGTGAATGAAAGAAATGAAAACCAATGCAATACGATGATGAATGTCCAAAAGATGACACCCACAGACTGTTTTTAAATGAGTTTGGATACATATTTTTTGCTTTTTAACTGTGTGTGTGTGTGTGTGTGTGAGAGAGAGAGAGAGAGAGAGAGAGAGAGAGAGAGTGTGTGTGTGTGTGTGTGTGTGTGTGTGTGAGAGAGAGAGAGAGAGAGAGAGAGAGAGAGAGAGAGAGAGAGAGAGAGAGAGAGAGAGAGAGAAAGAGAGAGATATTTTGGTTAGATCACAGTTGTAGGTTACAGTTTGACAAAAGCACAATGTTTTGTTTTATTGCGAGTGTACACAAATATAAGCAAACACTTTGCAGTTTGAATGATGTCCTGTATGAACAAAATGACGGAGTATGTATTGTTTTTATGTTTCCACTGTTCGATCGCGGCATCGCGTCTGGGCCTCATCCCTCTCTCTCTCTCTCTCCCTCTCTCTCTCTCACTCACTCACTCACTCACACACACACATCACGTCTCTCTCTAACAGTAGTTCTCCGCATTACATTAATTTTCGCGCAAGTTTTATTTATTTTTATATCGTGTATTCTCCGTGTAAATTCATGCACCGAGCCGTGACGCCCGTGCCAATTCTGGAAATCCGGGGACCAATCACAAACTGGCTACTAGTAGGCCGACTCTTCTTTCTCAGGTTTTTTTTTTGTTGCGCAAAGCAGCATATAAGTGATTGTATTAGTGCCCCTGCTGTTGGCTGTTCATATTGCGTTATTAGACTCTTTTCTTTCTCTTTTTTTTTTTTTGCCGACGGCCGGGTGACGGCCCTCGGTTGGATGGCCGTTCTGGACTTTTCCAGAACGCACAGATTGTCAATCCGTCCCTGGTTCACAAAGATGTAGATGATCAATAGGCTACTGTACCCAGATCTACAGTCTTAATGTAGATTGCCATCATCCACAGCACTTGAAGAAATACAGCTGTACAGGTCCATCCTGCAACATCTGCACACAGAAGAATGCATTTATTATATAGTTAGATTTGATTATATTAGTGAATGGTTTAATTTGCAAGTGAAACATACAGAATATGAACCTTCTGCCCAGAGATGAAACTAGAAGAAAACTAGTAATACTTGACAATACTGTATTAAAAATGTAATTGTACCTTTCTCCTTTTTCAGTGCTGCGATGTAGTAATAGATTGTTAATACAGTCATGATTAACATGAGGATCAGCCATGAGATCATATTGAGCAAATTTGTACCTGAAAAATATTTGAATAATTTAATTCAATAATCTGTTCAAAATGGAGTTTACATGAATATTTAAAACAAGTGGAAAGTCCAGATTCAGTAAAACTGACCCGTACATTCAGATTACACTGTAACACTGGCCTTTGAAACATTCAGATTTAGACAGAAACAGGTTTTTAAAATTAAAAGGGTTAAGGATCCACACACACTGAAACTGTATTTACTCATTTATCAAACTATAGTCAGATGAATTCATCACATACTCACAGCTTTTCTGTTTTATTTTGTCCCCCCAACAGGAAAATGACAGAAAAAGGAACAATTGGAAAATGATGTTGACAAAAAATCCTAAAAACAGAAGAATAATAATGTTTGTGTAAGATTTGCTGAAATCCTTTAACAGCAGAGGCATTTCTAATAAGGGATTTAAACAGGAAAATGCAATGATTTACTGTTTCATTATTTAATTTATGAACAAACATCAGATTTTGTAAATTCATTCTCAGTGTCTCAGTTTTCTTACACACATTTTCAAAACTTTACACACAAATTCAAGAATTGCACACAAAATGCTTCACATCTCTTGCAAAATGAAGCTCTGCATTCAAAATATCACAAAAACATCTCAAAAGCAAAAGTTTGACTTGCGCTGCAAACACCTTTGCCATAATATTATATTTTTGGATATATCATATACACACACAGTTATTCAAAACCTAAAGCTCTTCTTTCATGAGCTCCATTTCTGTACAAGATTGAAAGTAATTGGCAGAGAGATGTTGAACAATTCAAAGTAAACACAAAAGCCAGATTGAATCTAAACTTTTTTTTTTTTTTACAGTAAGTTCCCTTTCAAGGGAACTCGCATTGCGTCACCGCTCTGGGAACGCCTCTGCGTGATTGCGTCGTGAAGCACGTATGTCATCAGTCCAATAGAGAGACGGAACGTCATAGGCGGGTGACGCCATAGACCCGGAAGCTATAAAGCACATCGGCAAACACACGCCGTTAGCTTCTGTTGCCTTCAACAAGCGCTCTGTGTTACTGTCCAAAGTGTCTTTGTGTTGCGTCTGAGTTCAGACTGTTTTGTTTTGTTTGCACTCTCACCCACATTGAAAAGAGAAAAATGACGAGCGAACAGCGTTGCAGACAGTGTGTTCCTCCCTGCTCACGCTACATCACGAGCGGGGATACACACTTGATGTGCGTTGTTTGTTTGGGAGAGCAGCACGCTTGCAGGGGAATGAAGGGGAATGAAGGGCACTGCCTCTTCGCGTGCTGCGATCCCGCCGGGCGCTCTTCGAGGAGGGCGTCCCGGCTAGCGCTCCCCATGGCACGGGTCCCGCTGCTGCTGAGGCTCAGAGGCGACTCATGTCGTGGGGTTCGCAAAAGGTTCTGGCGGAGGGGATGGAGACGGGCCCCGCCCTATCTCTTCCTTCACCCGCCAGATCCAGTGCTGCCTCTCTGGGATCGGGAGCCCGCTCTGCGGCTTCTCCCGCCCGGGGAGCGGCCGCGATGCTGCAGCTATCTTCCTCCAAGGAGGTTGATGTCTGTAGCATCGATGCAGGGGGTGGAGACTTGTCACTTCATTCCCCTTCAAGTGAGGAGCTCATGGAGGTGCTGAGCAGAGCGGTGGCCAGACTACACATTGACTGGCCACATGAACATCATGAGCGAGCTGCCGTAAAAAGCAGACTCGACGAGCGCTTTCTTCCCGCGCGCTCTGTTCAGCCTCCTCGTAGGAGTCTGCCGTTTTTCCCGGACCTCCACACCGAGGTGTCGAGGTCTTGGAAGCGGCCCGTGTCTGCACGCATTTTCACCCTCACCTGACTCAGACGTCAGTTTATAGTAATATCTCGGGGTGGAAGAGACACGGTTATGGTCAGCTGCCTCGGGTTGAACAGACGCTTGCGAGCCATCTGTCACCCGAGTCTGCGTCGACTGTAAAGGCTCCGACTTTGCCCACAAAACCACTTAAAGTTACATCATCTTTTGTGGGCAAAGCATACTCGGCAGCAGGTCAAGCCGCCACGTGTCTGCACACGATGTCTATCGTGCAGGCATACGAGGCTGATCTGCTAAGGGACCTGGGGGAAAGCCACGAGATCGGAGTCGATACTATTAAATAACTTCGATCGACTGCCGATCTCGCTCTCCGTGCCACCAAGGAGACGGCCCGATGCGTCGGCCGTTCTATGGCAGCCCTGGTGGCCACGGAGAGGCATTTATGGCTTAATCTTATGGATATCAAGGAAAGGGACAAGAGCTTTTTGCTTGATGATTTGCTTGAAATTATGCCGTTGAGTCAATCGTTCCCTGCCGGTTCGCCGCTTCAGGGCGCTGCACTCGCGGTGCAGAGTACATCAGAGACCAGCCTCGAGAGGCTGGTTCCCTTAGTAGATTTTGTGTCAGAGTGGGAAAATCTGCCTCACATATCTCGTTGGGTCCTGCGATGCGTAAAGTTGGGGTACGCGATTCAGTTCAGATGCCGTCCTCCCAGCTTCAACGGGGTCTTCTCCACTGTGGTGGACCCAGTACAGGCTCTGGTGATGACTCAAGAAGTACAGACTCTGCTGCAAAAGGGGGCTATAGAGAGGGCCCCCCCCCCCCCCCGGACAGGGAGTCAGGCTTTTACAGCCGGTACTTCATAGTGCCAAAGAAGGATGGTGGGCTGCGCCCCATCTTGGATCTTCGCGTCCTGAACCGAGCCGTGGCAAAACTCAAGTTCAGGATGCTGACACTCAAACAGATTGTGTCTCAGATCAGGTCCGAGGACTGGTTTGTCACGATAGATCTCAAAGATGCATATTTCCATATCTCCATCCTTCCGCAGCACAGGAAGTTCCTGAGGTTCGCTTTCAGGGGAGAAGCGTACCAATATCGAGTGCTTCCTTTCGGTTTAGCCCTTTCACCCCGCACGTTCACAAAGTGTGTGGACGCTGCTCTGGTCCCCTTGCGTTTGCAGGGGATCCGCATTCTCAATTACATCGACGACTGGCTGATACTAGCACAGTCAGCGCGTCTCGCGGTTCAGCATCGAGATGTTGTTTTCGCGCATATGAGAGGTTGGGGCTGAGGCTCAACTCCAAGAAGAGTGTTCTTTCTCCTGTGCAGAAGATCACTTATCTCGGGGTGAGTTGGGATTCGGTCGCTATGCAGGCTTGTCTGTCAGAGCCTCGCGTGGGGTCGATCCTCTCAGCCGTGAAAGGGGTGAAGCTAGACCAGCCGCTCACTGTAAAGCAGTTTCAGAGACTGTTGGGTCTGATGGCAGCCGCGTCCAACGTTATTCCTTCGGGCCTGCTGTTCATGAGGCCGTTACAGTGGTGGCTCAAGACCAGGGGTTTTTTC
>JARQWZ010005250.1:40000-42500 GCA_033150135.1 Gobio occitaniae | reverse complement strand
GACCCGAGGCATGGGGTACCCGTCGAATTCGGAGACTTCGTTCAGGCGTCGGAAGTCGTTGCAAAAGCGGAGGGTGCCATCCGGCTTTGGGACCATCACAATGGGGCTGGACCACGGGCTCCGGGATGGTTCGATTACCCCCAACTTCAGCATTTGTTGAATCTCTTCCTTAATAGCCTGCCGACGAGCCTCCGGGACACGGTAGGGCCGTTGCCTGACGATGACTCCTGGTGGTGTCCTGACGTCATGTTGGACCACGTTGGTCTGCCCGGGCTGGGTCGAGAACACATCCTGGAACTGACTGACCAGGTGCTGCAGCTCCGCCTTCTGGGCAGCCGAAAGATGGGGGTTGACGTCTACAACCACGGGATCGGTGATGCTTAGGGCCGCCACCTGGTCCCGGGTCCCCACCCACTTCTTCAGGAGGTTGATGTGATAGAGTTGCTCTGTCTGGCGTCGTCCCGGCTGTCTCAGGCGGTACGTGACTGGCCCAATCTTCTCAATCACGGTATACGGACCCTTCCAGGTGGCCAGGAACTTGCAGGCAGAGCTGGGGACCAGGACCATGACGCGGTCTCCCGGCTGGAACTCCCGTGGTTGGGCTGCCCGGTCATAACGGCGTTGCTGCGCTTGTTGAGCCTTGCTGAGGTGTTCCCGGACTAATGGCATCACCCGGTCGATCCGTTCCCTCATCTGGCGGACGTGCTCGATGAGGGTGCGATGAGGGGCAGGCTGCTGCTCCCAAGCTTCTCGGGCGATGTCCAGGAGCCCTCGTGGTTGGCGGCCGAAGAGAAGCTCGAAGGGGGTGAAGCCAGTTGAGGCCTGGGGTACTTCGCGGATCCCGAAGAGCACATAAGGAATCATGAGGTCCCAATCCCGCTTATCCTCCGCCGCCACACGTCTCAGCATCTGCTTGAGGGTCTGGTTGAACCTTTCTACCAGCCCGTCCGTTTGTGGGTGGTAGACTGTGGTCCTCAACTGCTTCACCCGCAGCAGCCTGCAGAGATCTGCCATTAGCCGGGACATGAACGGAGTACCCTGGTCAGTCAGTATCTCCGTTGGTATGCCCACCCGGCTGGCCAGCAGGAACAGCTCCTGGGCGATGTTCTTCGCGGTGGCCTTGCGGAGGGGAATCGCTTCGGGGTACCGGGTGGCATAATCGACGATGACCAGGATGTGCTCGTGGCCACGGGCAGACTTTGGCAACGGCCCCACTATGTCCATCCCAATCCGCTCGAAGGGCACCTCGATGATGGGCAGCGGAATGAGTGGACTGGGGGGAGGAGTCCTGGGCGACGTGACTTGGCAGGTCGGGCAGGCCTGGCAGAACCTCTTCACCTCGGCCTCCAGCCCAGGCCAGTGGAACCGGTCGCGGATGCGTTGGGTGGTGTTAGCTGCCCCGAGGTGACCTGCCATAGGATGGGAATGGGCCAGCTCCAGGATGGTTTCGGTCTTGGTCCGAGGAACAACTAACAATTTTTTCTCCTCCCCCCTCCGCTGTGCGACACAGTATAGCAGGCCATTCTCAACGACAAAATGCGGGAGAGGATGGGGCCGTGGGAGGACGTCTTTCCCGTCGATGACCCGCACTTGGGACCAGCAGTGCTTCAGGCGATCGTCCTCCCGTTGTTCCTTGGCGAACGAGCCCCCTCCGGCAGCCTGCTGATACACATCAAGAAATGGATTAGTGGATTGGGAGGGGGACTCACCATCTCTCCCGCTGTCGGAGGCTAGAAGGGCTGGTCGGCGGCGGGGTCCACGCGGCCGTCTCCGTCTTCGACGGTTCCCCTCCCGGCTGGCAGGCTGAGTGGCGGCGGTGAGCAGGGCGTTGAAGCCCGGCCAGTCTCTACCCAGCAGTACGGCCACCGGAAGATCCTCGACCACGCCGACTTCCACCGGCCAGGTGCCTTGGGGCGATGAGATGGTGACTCGACGGGTCGGCACTTGGCGAGTGTCTCCGTGCACACAGGTGATGGGGAGGAAGCTCTTCTCGCCTCCTCGGGACCTACACAACCCTGGCTGGATGAGGGTGACCGTACTGCCGGAGTCCAACAGGGCTCTGAAGTGTCTCCCGTCGATCACCACGTCTGCTTCCGGGGCTCCCGATGGCATCCGCTGGTGGACGATGCAGACTGCCAGCCACGCACGCGGAGGCGGCATGGATTCGGCGCTGGGCATGGGCTCGTCTCGCGGCGGGGGGAACCGTCGGCCTGCCTACTGGTCGCGGGGCGCCTTCGAGCGGCCGTCGCTCCTGGACCACCCTCCGGGGAACCGGCAACACTCGCTCCCCTGCCTCACGGTGGTGAATGGCATCCGCCAGCTCGATCGCCTCCACGAGTTCCGCGGTGTTGGATGGATTTCTCATACCGACTGCCTGCCGGATGGGACGGGGAAGAGCACGGAGGAGGCGATCGACCACCACCCGTTCCGCTACCTGAGCTGCCGTGGGACCTCCTTCCATCAGCCAATGTTGAGCGATGCGTTTGAGTTCGGCGGCTTG
>JARQWZ010005250.1:0-35000 GCA_033150135.1 Gobio occitaniae | reverse complement strand
TTTTTGAGGGACTGGCTTCATACAACCCGGAAACCATCAGACCGTTTTTACGAGGAGAGACAGAGCAGTGTAGAATAAAGGTAAAATTTATGAAAAATAATGCAATTTTTTAAAAACGAAGCATGAACACATGTTACAGTGCACCCCACAAACACAATCAAGCCTTCGAAAGAATGTGTTTTACCACCCCTTTAATTCATTTCCACATTCGTGTTAAGAACATGTCTAAAAATCTCATAAATAATAAAGATAACACCAATGCAGAGATTATGGGAATTTCAGCCATTATGTGAAGACTCCTGGATGAAACAAAAAATTGCAATGAAAAATCCAAACCTGACATCTCCTCTAAATACGGTGCAACAGAAATCACCATCAGAGGCCTCAGGATATAAAGAGCACAGCAAGAGATCGTCTCATACAGAAATCCTGCAACAAAACCAGATTATTGTGAATTGATTGGCTTGAGATTTGTTTTACATGTTACTACTTAGCATCTTTGTGCTAAAATACATTAAAATAAATAAATAAAATAATAATAAAAATAATCAATCTGCACACCCTATAACAAAGCAAAAACCTGATTTGTGATGATATTGTAAATGACTTATACAGTGTCACAGGGTGTTTTGGTGACGGTTCATGTTCATTGTTCGTGTTTTTAGTTTATCATGTTCACAGTTATGTTTGAGTGTGTCATGTTCACTGTCTTGCTTCCTGGTTTTTGTCATGTGACTCCCATGCCCTCATGTGATCTTGTGTCTTGTTCTGTCATTGGTTTATTTTTTGATCACTGTTCACAGGTGTCATTTGTCTCAGTGTATTTAAGCCCTCATGTTTTCCATGTGTCCTCATCTGTTATTGAATGTGTAACCCACGGTTGGTGAGTGTCAAGTCTGAGTTTTGTTTTGCTTTGCCAAGTCTTTGTTTTGATTTATGTTAAGCTTTATGGTGAGTTAAATAAAACTGCACGGGTTCAGCAACTTGCCTTCATGGATCAATCGTTACATACAGCCACTTTTAATTGAAATGACATGAGGCTGTGTAAATCACCTTTTATGGACGTGAATACTGATCCACTGATTAATGCAAAAGCACTTCAGCAAACAGATGCAACATAACAGCATTTGGGAAAGGGGCATTGTTTTTCACAAGTATTGCATTTCACATATCCAGAGAAAGGTAGATTTCTATCAGTGTGATCAATATATTTGATTCACTCACCTTCAGTAACACCCCAGAGGACAAAAGCCACAAACATCATTATATTTGGGAGAAATACCTGAAGAAAGCCAAGAGTCCTGACACATTTGGCTGCAGTAGAGTCTGTTAGTGAGGAGTAAAATATTTAAAATAACTTATTTTGTATTGTAAGAAATGCTATTTACCTGTTGTAATGAAATGTAATTTGCTTGCTTTGAAGGAAATGCCATATAAAGGCATTCGATAGGAAATACCATATAAAGTATTGTACTTGACTGTGCTTGTTTATGATGCAGAACAGGATAAAATGAGGGTTGATGAATTTAATCTGTTCAACCTGAGGCACACAAGGATGAAGATGATAAACATCAATCGGAGATAAGAATAATGAAGACTACAGTGAAGAAGGCGAAGAGTGTGGGAAGATTGAAACAGTTTAATAAGAAGATACTTTATAAAGGCAGTACATTACGTGTAAACAGACAGGAGCCATCTTGGAAAACAGTCTCGACGAATCGAGCCACGAACGCTGTGCTAAGTGAGCTGGTCGATAGGAGATTCCAAGCCACAGTTCATCACTTGAGACTGTCGAGACTGTTTTCCAAGAAGGCTCCTGTCTGTATACGCGTAATGTACTGTCTTTATAAAGTATCTTCTTATTAAACTGTTTGTACACTTACAAAGTTTTCAATGCTTCGGTTTGCATGTAGGGACCCTCATCATGCTACCGTGTTAGTGTGAGGCTATTTTGAGCCTTGTTAGTGGTATTAACTAGCGATTTAATTTAACTTATTTTATGCCCCATAGGCTAGCGTTATAAGCTAATCTGTTTTTAGAGATAAAACTCTTTACATTCGATTAACATGAAAACGCATCCCAGAGAACGATCTACTCGGTAACCATGTGTTAATTACCCCTAGGTTCATTTTTCACCGGAGTTGTCCTTTAATCTGTACAACCTGAGGCACACATGAATGAAGAAGGTGATGAAACTTCAATCGGAGATAAGAATGATGAAGATTACAGTGAAGAAAGGGAAGAGTGTGAGAATATGAAAACAGCGTAGATGACAGAGGAAGGACATCCGGCGTGTCAGACATGAGCTACTGTAAATGGGATTGGAATTTGCCAAAAACAAGTATAAAAAGATTGAGGAATAAAGCACTTCTGCATTAAGAGTGAAAGAGACCTGATACCCTATTGAGGGACACTTAAAGAGATAGTTCACCCAAAAATGAAAATTCTGTCATTAATTACTCCAACCCCGTAAGACATAAGATATATTTGATTTATAACAACATAACGGCCACGTTCATGGCCCAGAACGGTAATAAAGAAATTGTTAAAATAGTCCATGTGAATACAGTGGTTCAATGAGAATACCTTTTGTGTGCAAAAAATAAAAAAATAAATAACGACTTTATTCAACAATTTCTTCTCTTCCGTGTCAGTCTCTGACGCTGTTAACATGAGCACCACTACGCATGCGTGTGATGCTGGTGCAGGAGCTGATCAATAGTGAGCATTGTTACCGATCATTTGATATCTACTGATTATGTGTACGTGTCTAACTAAACATAACTTACCACACTGTCACAGACTGGAGTATCCTTTTTTTGTATTTGAGGTGTTGTTGGTTCATTGTCCTGCGATTTAGGATTAGAATCTGGGTCGAACATGTATGGGCCAGGGCTCGCAAAACCGTCAGCCCAGCCCTGTGGGCGAATCATTCCGGTTTAAGTTTTTTCACATAGGAAGTTTTCAAAACAAATCCCCACATGTATTGTCTGGGGAGCCGAAGAAGCTCATTATAATATGCAAAACTGGTATCCAATCATAGCAGTGGGGTTTACTTCCAAGTCTTCAATGTGGCACGCCCATAAAAACAGAGCGTTCCAGGAGAGAGCCTCAAAACCAGGGTATAAAATAGCACATTACTTATTCATTATGATGTTTTTGAATGTAAAAACCATGCAAACGTCATAAGTTGACCTTAGACAACAGTATACAAAAATAAAAAATGCCAGTTCATGACCCCTTTAATAACATTGCAGTCTATGTGGGGGCAGAAAGCTCTCAGATTTCATCAAAAATATCTTCATTTTTAGTTTGTAATGACTTGGGGGTGGTAATTAATGACAGAATTTTCATTTTTAGGTGAAAAGCTGCTGATATTGAATGGACCTTATATGCTGTGATAGGCGGTGGATCAGCTAAGAGTCAGCTGGTGCGATCTTCACTGACGTGACCTGCCAGGAGAAACGCTATGCTTGATGTTTGATTTTTATTGCTTTAGGGTTAAAGGTAAGATAAATGAGAACACCATGTAACATTCCTTATTGTTTTAAAATATATTAGATAATTTTTAAGTAGTTAAGCCTAAATGATTTTCTGTGTAATGGATTCACTCGGATTCACTCTATAACATGTTTCTGTTGTTAAAGGGTTACTTCAGGGATTTAGCATTAGTCTTTGTATCAGTAGAAACTTGGTAGTTTGTTCAAATTATGGTACTTTCCCCCCTCATATCTCCCTAAGATGAGAGAATTATGGATTTTATTTCTGGAAAAAATCCTCCAATGATGCAAATATTGTAATTTTGCGTCATCTGAGGATTTTTTGGCCAGAGGCTATAGACTACAGCCTGTAGTAGGAGCTAGTTCCACATGTTCTCAACCCGCCCACAGGGGAGAGATCCCACTCACAGAATGTAAATGCACTCTATTGGGCCTCGGGCATTCATAACGAAGCGGTGCAGAGAAAAGTGAATGTTTCAACTTTTCAATGAATTCCTATGAAAGTTTAGCTTATGCGATCTGATAATGCTCCAGACTGGACACGCGTCGAGAATGACAGCCGCGCTTACCTCAGCTCTGCTCAGCTCTTCGCTCTCGTGATGAATGAGATCTGACTCCTGCTGAGTTTGCGCCGTGACTTTTGTTTGGCTCACTCACACGTTATTGAAAAGATGCGTTCAGTTTTTATTTGTAGTGTTTATTCTCTAAATGAACAAAATTACTTTATTACTATGAATATCAAAACGACGATGGGGCGGTGCCACGGTGGGAGCAAGTGAATTCTGGGAGTTGTTGTCTTTCATCCACATGAGACAAAAATACATTTTCTGTCTTTTCTCGGTCTAGAAGGCACCAAATTCAAAAATAATTCCACATTTCTACTACAAAAATGACCCAGTTTAAATACACATACATCTTCCCAGCTCTGTACCCCTTTAAAATTCAGTACTTTAAGACATCACTTCGATATTGTACCTCATCCTGATTTTTTTGTTGCACTTTTGACAAGCTTTATGTGAATATTGTTGGTGGTTTTCTGAATAAATGTCCGGTATATGTGGATTTTACAGTGAATTTGTCTTTTGAACATACCTGTATTTTGTGATTTGCAGTAGATTATAATGTAGAGCAGAAGTGCAGATCCAGATGCAGCAAAACAGAGTATCAACACCATTATGTGTGAAAAAGACAAACCTACAAATAAAAAATAAAATCAAAAGAAGTCACTTTACAGTAATTTAATGTGAGAGTTACTGTGACATGTGCCCTAGGTCTGTGTTCACCAATGTTGTCATATGGACTCTTATTTTATTTTTAAGTTATTTTCTGTGCCCATTGTCCCTATGTTCTCTTCCTGTGTTTAATTCCTGATTATGTCCGAAATCGCCCTCTATCCCCTTAAATAGGGCACTATTTGAGGGGACAGCCATTTGAAGTGGTGTCCTAAACCATAGTGGACGTTATCGAGGGAACTCATTTAATCACACAATGCACCGCAATAACAAGTGTACAACTGATGTACGCTCAACAGCTAAATGCTGGATCCCAAATGGCACCCTAAAACCTCACGGCCTTCCTCTGAGTCCATCCACACTTTCATGATGTAATGCCGCATTGACTCTCGGGTAAAGTCATCTGCATAGTGCGCAAACTTGCAGCATAACGACCGCAAACGGGGCTCTCGCAAGCACCCTTCTGAAACCTAAAATGATGAACGGGACACCCTACAGTCTCGTGGACTTAACGGACATGTGTACGTGGCCATTGTAAGTCCACAAGAACGAAAGTGCATATGAAGTGTGCCATTTGGCACAGGGCCTTCGGCTGTGAGTCTTGTGTTTTTTTTTATGACAGATATGTTCTGGGGGGGTTTTTATCCATGACTCACCCAGTCTCTCCAGTACTACAGTTGCACGGGTTGATAAAACTCCAGCAAACACTTGACACATGTAAACTCCTTTGTCCTCAGTTCTGACACTCTTCAGTCTGAGAGAGAAGTTTCCTTTAGGGATTTCATCAGCGAAGAACTCAACCCTGTCTCTGTATTGCTCATCTGATGAACCTGGTAAAGCCTCATTATTTTGGTAGAGCAGAACCAGAATATCATAATATCCGTCTGTTTTCTTCCATGAAACCTCTTCAATGTTTTCAGGTGTGATGTGAGAGTCTACAGAGCAGTTCAGGGTGATGTCCTCACCCACAGACGCAGATATGGAGCGACTCGATCCTGATACTAGCAGACGCTCTAAGAGAAAATACACACAAATACATGTATAAGCACAAATATTTTCATGAAATACTAAATTAACTTTACAGATTAACAGATGCAGTGCGTATGGAGAGCGGGAGCCGCGCGAGCACCCGTTGTGCATTCACACTGGCAGTGTTTGTCTCGCGCAGCTGAACCGCAGCTCGTGTATTGCAAATGCAGACAAATATTGTCCATTCTGTCACATTTTCCGGTGTTCTCCTCCGACCCCTGTCTGTCTCATGCTTTGATTTATGATGGGCAGCATATATCTGCTGCAAATGCCACCTGTTCCCCTCTGTCTCATACACACATGCATATAACATGTTGTATATAAGTAGTTCACATGATAAATGTAACATTTAAAAGTTAACATCAGTTTTAATAATTTAAAAATGCCTTTGAAGTTTGGGCAAAAACTTCTGTCAGTGTTGTGTTTTTGTGTATTTTTTCATTTCACAGTGCTGGATGTCATATGGTGATTGTGAAACACACGGAACACTTCATGGTGAAATGTGTTAATCAGGTCAGCTGAATTAAAGCCACAGTGCATTGTTTTGATCAAAATTTACATGATTAACATGAAAAATGTTACGCAAATGTGTCGGACTCGGTAGACAGCCAGTAAGGAAACAACTTCTACATGATATAACAATTTTTTAATACTGTATCCTAAATTGTGGATGACTAAGCTATATATATCATATGCTGAAGTAAATTTCTGGAGTGTTAACGATTAAAAAAACAACAACAAGAACCGTACAGAACTGAAAACCGTGACCCTAAAACCGTGATACGAACCGAACCGTGGGTTTTGTGAACCCTGCCACCCCTATTATTTATATACTATTTATATCTATTCGATCCTGATACTAGCAGACGCTCTAAGAGAAAATAGGTGTCGTTTGCGTCTGCCTAGCGTGTCGTCTGCGTCTGCCGAGCGTGTCGTCTGCGTCTGCCGAGCGTGTCGTCTGCGTCTGCTGAACGTGTCATCTGCGTCTGCCGAGCGTGTCGTCTGCGTCTGTCGAGCGTGTCGTCTGTGTCTGCCGAACGTGTCGTCTGCGTCTGCCGAAGGTGTCGTCTGCGTCTGCCGAGCGTGTCGTCTGCGTCTGCCGAACGTGTCGTCTGCGTCTGCAGAAGGTGTTGTCTGCCGAGCGTGTCGTCTGCGTCTGCCGAGCATGTCGTCTGCGTCTGCCGAACGTTTCGTCTGCGTCTGCCGAGCGTGTCGTCTGCCGAGCGTGTCGTCTGCCGAGCGTGTCGTCTGCGCCTGTCGAACGTGACGTCTGCGTCTGCCGAGCGTGTTGTCTGCGTCTGCCAAAGGTGTCGTCTGCATCTGCCGAAGGTGTCGTCTGCATCTGCCGAGCGTGTCGTCTGCGTCTGCCGAAGGTGTCGTCTGCGTCTGCCGAGCGTGTCGTCTGCGTCTGCCGAACGTGTCGTCTGCGTCTGCAGAAGGTGTCGTCTGCCGAGCATGTCGTCTGCGTCTGCCGAGCATGTCGTCTGCGTCTGCCGAACGTTTCGTCTGCGTCTGCCGAACGTGTCGTCTGCGTCTGTCGAGCGTGTCGTCTGCGTCTGCCGAACGTGTCGTCTGCGCCTGCCGAACGTGTCGTCTGCGTCTGCCGAACGTGTCGTCTGCGTCTGCAGAAGGTGTCGTCTGCCGAGCATGTCGTCTGCGTCTGCCGAGCATGTCGTCTGCGTCTGCCGAACGTTTCGTCTGCGTCTGCCGAACGTGTCGTCTGCGTCTGTCGAGCGTGTCGTCTGCGTCTGCCGAACGTGTCGTCTGCGTCTGCCGAACGTGTCGTCTGCGTCTGTCGAGCGTGTCGTCTGCGTCTGCCGAAGTGTCGTCTGCGTCTGCCGAGCGTGTCGTCTGCGTCTGCCGAAGGTGTCGTCTGCCGAGCGTGTCGGCTGCGTCTGCCGAGCGTGTCGTCTGTATCTGCCGAAGGTGTCGTTTGCGTCTGCTGAGCGTGTCGTCTGCGTCTGCCGAGCGTGTCGTCTGCGTCTGCCGATGGTGTCGTCTGCGTCTGCCGGTGGTGTCGTCTGCGTCTGCAGAAGGTGTCGTCTGCCGAGCATGTCGTCTGCGTCTGCAGAGCATGTCGTCTGCGTCTGCCGAACGTTTCGTCTGCGTCTGCCGAACGCGTCGTCTGCGTCGGTTGAGCGCGTTGTCTGCGTCTGCCGAACGTGTCGTCTGCATCTGCCGAACGTGTCGTCTGCGTCTGCCGAACGTGTCGTCTGCGTCTGCAGAAGGTGTCGTCTGCGTCTGTCGAGCGCGTCGTCTGCGTCTGCCGAACGTGTCGTCTGCGTCTGCCGAACGTGTCGTCTGCGTCTGCCGAACGTGTCGTCTGCGTCTGCAGAAGGTGTCGTCTGCCGAGCATGTCGTCTGCGTCTGCCGAACGTTTCGTCTGCGTCTGCCGAACGTGTCGTCTGCGTCTGTCGAGCGTGTCGTCTGCGTCTGCCGAACGTGTCGTCTGCGTCTGCCGAACGTGTCGTCTGCATCTGCCGAACGTGTCGTCTGCGTCTGCCGATGGTGTCGTCTGCGTCTGCCGGTGGTGTCGTCTGCGTCTGCAGAAGGTGTCGTCTGCCGAGCATGTCGTCTGCGTCTGCCGAGCATGTCGTCTGCGTCTGCCGAACGTTTCGTCTGCGTCTGCCGAACGCGTCGTCTGCGTCTGTCGAGCGCGTCGTCTGCGTCTGCCGAACGTGTCGTCTGCGTCTGCCGATGGTGTCGTCTGCGTCTGCCGGTGGTGTCGTCTGCGTCTGCAGAAGGTGTCGTCTGCCGAGCATGTCGTCTGCGTCTGCCGAGCATGTCGTCTGCGTCTGCCGAACGTTTCGTCTGCGTCTGCCGAACGCGTCGTCTGCGTCTGTCGAGCGCGTCGTCTGCGTCTGCCGAACGTGTCGTCTGCGTCTGCCGAACGTGTCGTCTGCGTCTGCCGAACGTGTCGTCCGCGTCTGCAGAAGGTGTCGTCTGCGTCTGTCGAGCGCGTCGTCTGCGTCTGCCGAACGTGTCGTCTGCATCTGCCGAACGTGTCGTCTGCGTCTGCAGGTGTCGTCTGCCGAGCATGTCGTCTGCGTCTGCCGAACGTTTCGTCTGCGTCTGCCGAACGTGTCGTCTGCGTCTGCCGAACGTGTCGTCTGCGTCTGCAGAAGGTGTCGTCTGCCGAGCATGTCGTCTGCGTCTGCCGAACGTGTCGTCTGCGTCTGTCGAGCGTGTCGTCTGCGTCTGCCGAACGTGTCGTCTGCGTCTGCCGAACGTGTCGTCTGCGTCTGTCGAGCGTGTCGTCTGCGTCTGCCGAAGTGTCGTCTGCGTCTGCCGAACGTGTCGTCTGCGTCTGCCGATGGTGTCGTCTGCGTCTGCCGGTGGTGTCGTCTGCGTCTGCAGAAGGTGTCGTCTGCCGAGCATGTCGTCTGCGTCTGCCGAGCATGTCGTCTGCGTCTGCCGAACGTTTCGTCTGCGTCTGCCGAACGCGTCGTCTGCGTCTGTCGAGCGCGTCGTCTGCGTCTGCCGAACGTGTCGTCTGCGTCTGCCGAACGTGTCGTCTGCGTCTGCCGAACGTGTCGTCCGCGTCTGCAGAAGGTGTCGTCTGCGTCTGTCGAGCGCGTCGTCTGCGTCTGCCGAACGTGTCGTCTGCATCTGCCGAACGTGTCGTCTGCGTCTGCAGGTGTCGTCTGCCGAGCATGTCGTCTGCGTCTGCCGAACGTTTCGTCTGCGTCTGCCGAACGTGTCGTCTGCGTCTGCCGAACGTGTCGTCTGCGTCTGCAGAAGGTGTCGTCTGCCGAGCATGTCGTCTGCGTCTGCCGAGCATGTCGTCTGCGTCTGCCGAACGTTTCGTCTGCGTCTGCCGAACGTGTCGTCTGCGTCTGTCGAGCGTGTCGTCTGCGTCTGTCGAACGTGTCGTCTGCGTCTGCCGAAAGTGTCGTCTGTGTCTGTCGAGCGTGTCGTCTGCGTCTGCCGAAGGTGTCGTCTGCCGAGCGTGTCGGCTGCGTCTGCCGAGCGTGTCGTCTGCATCTGCCGAAGGTGTCGTTTGCGTCTGCCGAGCGTGTCGTCTGCGTCTGTCGAACGTGATGTCTGCGTCTGCCGAGCGTGTCGTCTGCGTCTGCCGAGCTTGTCGTCTGCGTCTGCCGAGCGTGTCGTCTGCGTCTGCCGAGCGTGTCGTCTGCGTCTGCCGAGCGTGTCGTTTGCGTCTGCCGAACGTGTCGTCTGCGTCTGCCGAACGTGTCGTCTGCGTCTGCCGAACGTGTCGTCTGCGTCTGTCGAGCGTGTCGTCTGCGTCGTCGTGTCGTCTGCCGAGCGTGTCGTGTCGTCTGCCGAGCGTGTCGTTTGCGTCTGCCGAACGTGTCGTCTGCGTCTGCCGAACGTTTCGTCTGCGTCTGCCGAACGTGTCGTCTGCGTCTGTCGAGCGTGTCGTCTGCGTCTGTCGAACGTGTCGTCTGCGTCTGCCGAAAGTGTCGTCTGTGTCTGTCGAGCGTGTCGTCTGCGTCTGCCGAAGGTGTCGTCTGCCGAGCGTGTCGGCTGCGTCTGCCGAGCGTGTCGTCTGCATCTGCCGAAGGTGTCGTTTGCGTCTGCCGAGCGTGTCGTCTGCGTCTGTCGAACGTGATGTCTGCGTCTGCCGAGCGTGTCGTCTGCGTCTGCCGAGCTTGTCGTCTGCGTCTGCCGAGCGTGTCGTCTGCGTCTGCCGAGCGTGTCGTCTGCGTCTGCCGAGCGTGTCGTTTGCGTCTGCCGAACGTGTCGTCTGCGTCTGTCGAGCGCATCGTCTGCGTCTGCCGAACGTGTCGTCTGCGTCTGCAGAAGGACTGCGTCTGTCGAGCGCGTCGTCTGCGTCTGCCGAAGGTGTCGTCTGCGTCTGTCGAGCGTGTCGTCTGCATCTGTCGAACGTGTCGTCTGCGTCTGCCGAGCGTGTCATCTGCGTCTGTCGAACGTGTCGTCTGCGTCTGCCGAGCATGTCGTCTGCGTCCGCCGAGCGTGTCGTCTGCGTCTGCCGAGCGTGTTGTCTGCGTCTGCTAAAGGTGTCGTCTGCATCTGCCGAAGGTGTCGTTTGCGTCTGCCGAGCGTGTCGTCTGCGTCTGCCGAGCTTGTCGTCTGCATCTGCCAAAGGTGTCGTTTGCGTCTACCGAGCGTGTCGTCTGCGTCTGCCGAGCGTGTCGTCTGCGTCTGCCGACGGTGTCGTCTGCGTCTGCCTTTGGTGTCGTCTGCGTCTGTCGAGCGTGTCGTCTGCGTCTGCCGAGCGTGTCGTCTGCGTCTGCCGAAGGTGTCATCTGCGTCTGTCGAACGTGTCGTCTGCGTCTGCCGAGCGTGTCGTCTGCCGAACGTGTCGTCTGCCGAACGTGTCGTCTGCGTCTGCCGAAGGTGTCGTTTGCGTCTGCCGAGCTTGTCGTCTGCGTCTGCCGAGCGTGTCGTCTGCGTCTGCCGAAGGTGTCGTCTGCCGAGCGTGTCGGCTGCGTCTGCCGAGCGTGTCGTCTGCGTCTGTCGAACGTGACGTCTGCATCTGCCGAAGGTGTCGTCTGCATCTGCCGAGCGTGTCGTCTGCGTCTGCAGAAGGTGTCGTCTGCGTCTGTCGAGCGTGTCGTCTGCGTCTGCCGAGCGTGTCGTCTGCGTCTGCCGAAAGTGTCGTCTGTGTCTGTCGAGCGTGTCGTCTGCGTCTGTCGAGCGTGTCGTCTGCGTCTGCCGAGCGTGTCGTCTGCGTCTGCCGAAGGTGTCGTCTGCCGAGCGTGTCGGCTGCGTCTGCCGAGCGTGTCGTCTGCATCTGCCGAAGGTGTCGTTTGCGTCTGCCGAGCGTGTCGTCTGCGTCTGCCGATGGTGTCGTCTGCGTCTGTAGAAGGTGTCGTCTGCCGATTATGTCGTCTGCGTCTGCCGAGCATGTCGTCTGCGTCTGCCGAACGTTTCGTCTGCGTCTGCCGAACGTGTCGTCTGCGTCTGCAGAAGGTGTCGTCTGCGTCTGTCGAGCGCGTCGTCTGCGTCTGCCGAACGTGTCGTCTGCGTCTGCCGAGCGTGTCGTCTGCGTCTGCCGAGCGTGTCGTCTGCCGAGCGTGTCGTCTGCCGAGCGTGTCGCCTGCGTCTGTCGAACGTGACGTCTGCGTCTGCCGAGCGTGTTGTCTGCGTCTGCCAAAGGTGTCGTTTGCATCTGCCGAAGGTGTTGTTTGCGTCTGCCGAGCGTGTCGTCTGCGTCTGCCGAAGGTGTCGTCTGCCGAGCGTGTCGGCTGCGTCTGCCGAGCGTGTCGTCTGCATCTGCCGAAGGTGTCGTTTGCGTCTGCCGAGCGTGTCGTCTGCGTCTGCCGAGCGTGTCGTCTGCGTCTGCCGAGCGTGTCGTCTGCGTCTGCCGGTGGTGTCGTTTGCTTCTGCCGAACGTGTCGTCTGCGTCTGTCGAGCGCATCGTCTGCGTCTGCCGAACATGTCGTCTGCGTCTGCAGAAGGTGTCGTCTGCGTCTGTCGAGCGCGTCGTCTGCGTCTGCCGAAGGTGTCGTCTGCGTCTGTCGAGCGTGTCGTCTGCATCTGTCGAACGTGTCGTCTGCGTCGGTTGAGCGCGTTGTCTGCGTCTGCCGAACGTGTCGTCTGCATCTGCCGAACGTGTCGTCTGCGTCTGCCGAACGTGTCGTCTGCGTCTGCAGAAGGTGTCGTCTGCGTCTGCCGATGGTGTCGTCTGCGTCTGCCGGTGGTGTCGTCTGCGTCGGCAGAAGGTGTCGTCTGCCGAGCATGTCGTCTGCGTCTGCCGAGCATGTCGTCTGCGTCTGCCGAACGTTTCGTCTGCGTCTGCCGAACGCGTCGTCTGCGTCTGTCGAGCGCGTCGTCTGCGTCTGCCGAACGTGTCGTCTGCGTCTGCCGATGGTGTCGTCTGCGTCTGCCGGTGGTGTCGTCTGCGTCTGCAGAAGGTGTCGTCTGCCGAGCATGTCGTCTGCGTCTGCCGAGCATGTCGTCTGCGTCTGCCGAACGTTTCGTCTGCGTCTGCCGAACGCGTCGTCTGCGTCTGTCGAGCGCGTCGTCTGCGTCTGCCGAACGTGTCGTCTGCGTCTGCCGAACGTGTCGTCTGCGTCTGCCGAACGTGTCGTCCGCGTCTGCAGAAGGTGTCGTCTGCGTCTGTCGAGCGCGTCGTCTGCGTCTGCCGAACGTGTCGTCTGCATCTGCCGAACGTGTCGTCTGCGTCTGCAGGTGTCGTCTGCCGAGCATGTCGTCTGCGTCTGCCGAACGTTTCGTCTGCGTCTGCCGAACGTGTCGTCTGCGTCTGCCGAACGTGTCGTCTGCGTCTGCAGAAGGTGTCGTCTGCCGAGCATGTCGTCTGCGTCTGCCGAGCATGTCGTCTGCGTCTGCCGAACGTTTCGTCTGCGTCTGCCGAACGTGTCGTCTGCGTCTGTCGAGCGTGTCGTCTGCGTCTGTCGAACGTGTCGTCTGCGTCTGCCGAAAGTGTCGTCTGTGTCTGTCGAGCGTGTCGTCTGCGTCTGTCGAGCGTGTCGTCTGCGTCTGCCGAGCGTGTCGTCTGCGTCTGCCGAAGGTGTCGTCTGCCGAGCGTGTCGGCTGCGTCTGCCGAGCGTGTCGTCTGCATCTGCCGAAGGTGTCGTTTGCGTCTGCCGAGCGTGTCGTCTGCGTCTGTCGAACGTGATGTCTGCGTCTGCCGAGCGTGTCGTCTGCGTCTGCCGAGCTTGTCGTCTGCGTCTGCCGAGCGTGTCGTCTGCGTCTGCCGAGCGTGTCGTCTGCGTCTGCCGAGCGTGTCGTTTGCGTCTGCCGAACGCGTCGTCTGCGTCTGTCGAGCGCGTCGTCTGCGTCTGCCGAACGTGTCGTCTGCGTCTGCCGAACGTGTCGTCTGCGTCTGCCGAACGTGTCGTCCGCGTCTGCAGAAGGTGTCGTCTGCGTCTGTCGAGCGCGTCGTCTGCGTCTGCCGAACGTGTCGTCTGCATCTGCCGAACGTGTCGTCTGCGTCTGCAGGTGTCGTCTGCCGAGCATGTCGTCTGCGTCTGCCGAACGTTTCGTCTGCGTCTGCCGAACGTGTCGTCTGCGTCTGCCGAACGTGTCGTCTGCGTCTGCAGAAGGTGTCGTCTGCCGAGCATGTCGTCTGCGTCTGCCGAGCATGTCGTCTGCGTCTGCCGAACGTTTCGTCTGCGTCTGCCGAACGTGTCGTCTGCGTCTGTCGAGCGTGTCGTCTGCGTCTGTCGAACGTGTCGTCTGCGTCTGCCGAAAGTGTCGTCTGTGTCTGTCGAGCGTGTCGTCTGCGTCTGTCGAGCGTGTCGTCTGCGTCTGCCGAGCGTGTCGTCTGCGTCTGCCGAAGGTGTCGTCTGCCGAGCGTGTCGGCTGCGTCTGCCGAGCGTGTCGTCTGCATCTGCCGAAGGTGTCGTTTGCGTCTGCCGAGCGTGTCGTCTGCGTCTGTCGAACGTGATGTCTGCGTCTGCCGAGCGTGTCGTCTGCGTCTGCCGAGCTTGTCGTCTGCGTCTGCCGAGCGTGTCGTCTGCGTCTGCCGAGCGTGTCGTCTGCGTCTGCCGAGCGTGTCGTTTGCGTCTGCCGAACGTGTCGTCTGCGTCTGTCGAGCGCATCGTCTGCGTCTGCCGAACGTGTCGTCTGCGTCTGCAGAAGGACTGCGTCTGTCGAGCGCGTCGTCTGCGTCTGCCGAAGGTGTCGTCTGCGTCTGTCGAGCGTGTCGTCTGCATCTGTCGAACGTGTCGTCTGCGTCTGCCGAGCGTGTCATCTGCGTCTGTCGAACGTGTCGTCTGCGTCTGCCGAGCATGTCGTCTGCGTCCGCCGAGCGTGTCGTCTGCGTCTGCCGAGCGTGTTGTCTGCGTCTGCTAAAGGTGTCGTCTGCATCTGCCGAAGGTGTCGTTTGCGTCTGCCGAGCGTGTCGTCTGCGTCTGCCGAGCTTGTCGTCTGCATCTGCCAAAGGTGTCGTTTGCGTCTACCGAGCGTGTCGTCTGCGTCTGCCGAGCGTGTCGTCTGCGTCTGCCGACGGTGTCGTCTGCGTCTGCCTTTGGTGTCGTCTGCGTCTGTCGAGCGTGTCGTCTGCGTCTGCCGAGCGTGTCGTCTGCGTCTGCCGAAGGTGTCATCTGCGTCTGTCGAACGTGTCGTCTGCGTCTGCCGAGCGTGTCGTCTGCCGAACGTGTCGTCTGCCGAACGTGTCGTCTGCGTCTGCCGAAGGTGTCGTTTGCGTCTGCCGAGCTTGTCGTCTGCGTCTGCCGAGCGTGTCGTCTGCGTCTGCCGAAGGTGTCGTCTGCCGAGCGTGTCGGCTGCGTCTGCCGAGCGTGTCGTCTGCATCTGCCGAAGGTGTCGTTTGCGTCTGCCGAGCGTGTCGTCTGCGTCTGTCGAACGTGTCGTCTGCGTCTGTCGAGCGTGTCGTCTGCGTCTGCCGAGCGTGTCGTCTGCGTCTGCCGAAGGTGTCATCTGCGTCTGTCGAACGTGTCGTCTGCGTCTGCCGAGCGTGTCGTCTGCGTCTGCCGAGCGTGTCGTCTGCCGAGCGTGTCGTCTGCGTCTGTCGAACGTGACGTCTGCATCTGCCGAAGGTGTCGTCTGCATCTGCCGAGCGTGTCGTCTGCGTCTGCAGAAGGTGTCGTCTGCGTCTGTCGAGCGTGTCGTCTGCGTCTGCCGAGCGTGTCGTCTGCGTCTGCCGAAAGTGTCGTCTGTGTCTGTCGAGCGTGTCGTCTGCGTCTGTCGAGCGTGTCGTCTGCGTCTGCCGAGCGTGTCGTCTGCGTCTGCCGAAGGTGTCGTCTGCCGAGCGTGTCGGCTGCGTCTGCCGAGCGTGTCGTCTGCATCTGCCGAAGGTGTCGTTTGCGTCTGCCGAGCGTGTCATCTGCGTCTGCCGATGGTGTCGTCTGCGTCTGTAGAAGGTGTCGTCTGCCGATTATGTCGTCTGCGTCTGCCGAGCATGTCGTCTGCGTCTGCCGAACGTTTCGTCTGCGTCTGCCGAACGTGTCGTCTGCGTCTGCAGAAGGTGTCGTCTGCGTCTGTCGAGCGCGTCGTCTGCGTCTGCCGAACGTGTCGTCTGCGTCTGCCGAGCGTGTCGTCTGCGTCTGCCGAGCGTGTCGTCTGCCGAGCGTGTCGTCTGCCGAGCGTGTCGCCTGCGTCTGTCGAACGTGACGTCTGCGTCTGCCGAGCGTGTTGTCTGCGTCTGCCAAAGGTGTCGTTTGCATCTGCCGAAGGTGTTGTTTGCGTCTGCCGAGCGTGTCGTCTGCGTCTGCCGAAGGTGTCGTCTGCCGAGCGTGTCGGCTGCGTCTGCCGAGCGTGTCGTCTGCATCTGCCGAAGGTGTCGTTTGCGTCTGCCGAGCGTGTCGTCTGCGTCTGCCGAGCGTGTCGTCTGCGTCTGCCGAGCGTGTCGTCTGCGTCTGCCGGTGGTGTCGTTTGCTTCTGCCGAACGTGTCGTCTGCGTCTGTCGAGCGCATCGTCTGCGTCTGCCGAACATGTCGTCTGCGTCTGCAGAAGGTGTCGTCTGCGTCTGTCGAGCGCGTCGTCTGCGTCTGCCGAAGGTGTCGTCTGCGTCTGTCGAGCGTGTCGTCTGCATCTGTCGAACGTGTCGTCTGCGTCTGCCGAGCGTGTCGTCTGCGTCTGCCGAGCGTGTTGTCTGCGTCTGCCAAAGGTGTCGTCTGCATCTGCCGAAGGTGTCGTTTGCGTCTGCCGAGCGTGTCGTCTGCGTCTGCCGAGCTTGTCTCTGCATCTGCCAAAGGTGTCGTTTGCGTCTACCGAGCGTGTCGTCTGCGTCTGCCGAGCGTGTCGTCTGCGTCTGCCGACGGTGTCGTCTGCTTCTGCCTTTGGTGTCGTTTGCGTCTGCCGAACGTGTCGTCTGCGTCTGCCGAGCGTGTTGTCTGCGTCTGCCGAAGGTGTCGTTTGCGTCTGCCGAACGTGTCGTCTGCGTCTCTTGAAGGTGTCGTCTGCGTCTGCCGAGCGTGTCGTCTGCGTCTGCCGAGCGTGTCGTCTGCGTCTGCCGAGCGTGTCGTCTGCCGAACGTGTCGTCTGCCGAACGTGTCGTCTGCGTCTGCCGAAGGTGTCGTTTGCGTCTGCCGAGCTTGTCGTCTGCGTCTGCTGAGCGTGTCGTCTGCGTCTGCCGAAGGTGTCGTCTGCCGAGCGTGTCGGCTGCGTCTGCCGAGCGTGTCGTCTGCATCTGCCGAAGGTGTCGTTTGCGTCTGCCGAGCGTGTCGTCTGCGGCTGTCGAACGTGTCGTCTGCGTCTGTCGAGCGTGTCGTCTGCGTCTGCCGAGCGTGTCGTCTGCGTCTGCCGAAGGTGTCATCTGCGTCTGTCGAACGTGTCGTCTGCGTCTGCCGAGCGTGTCGTCTGCCGAACGTGTCGTCTGCGTCTGCCGAAGGTGTCGTTTGCGTCTGCCGAGCTTGTCGTCTGCGTCTGCCGAGCGTGTCGTCTGCGTCTGCCGAAGGTGTCGTCTGCCGAGCGTGTCGGCTGCGTCTGCCGAGCGTGTCGTCTGCATCTGCCGAAGGTGTCGTTTGCGTCTGCCGAGCGTGTCGTCTGCGTCTGTCGAACGTGTCGTCTGCGTCTGTCGAGCGTGTCGTCTGCGTCTGCCGAGCGTGTCGTCTGCGTCTGCCGAAGGTGTCATCTGCGTCTGTCGAACGTGTCGTCTGCGTCTGCCGAGCGTGTCGTCTGCGTCTGCCGAGCGTGTCGTCTGCCGAGCGTGTCGTCTGCGTCTGTCGAACGTGACGTCTGCATCTGCCGAAGGTGTCGTCTGCATCTGCCGAGCGTGTCGTCTGCGTCTGCCGAAAGTGTCGTCTGTGTCTGTCGAGCGTGTTTTCTGCGTCTGTCGAGCGTGTCGTCTGCGTCTGCCGAGCGTGTCGTCTGCGTCTGCCGAAGGTGTCGTCTGCCGAGCTTGTCGGCTGCGTCTGCCGAGCGTGTCGTCTGCATCTGCCGAAGGTGTCGTTTGCGTCTGCCGAGCGTGTCGTCTGCGTCTGCCGATGGTGTCGTCTGCGTCTGTAGAAGGTGTCGTCTGCGTCTGCCGAGCATGTCGTCTGCGTCTGCCGAACGTTTCGTCTGCGTCTGCCGAACGTGTCGTCTGCGTCTGCAGAAGGTGTCGTCTGCGTCTGTCGAGCGCGTCGTCTGCGTCTGCCGAACGTGTCGTCTGCGTCTGCCGAACGTGTCGTCTGCGTCTGCCGAACGTGTCGTCTGCGTCTGTAGAAGGTGTCGTCTGCCGAACGTGTCGTCTGCGTCTGCCGAACGTGTCGTCTGCGTCTGCCGATCATGTCGTCTGCGTCTGCCGAACGTTTCGTCTGCGTCTGCCGAGCGTGTCGTCTGCGTCTGCCGAGCGTGTCGTCTGCATCTGCCGAAGGTGTCGTTTGCGTCTGCCGAGCGTGTCGTCTGCGTCTGCCGGTGGTGTCGTTTGCGTCTGCCGAACGTGTCGTCTGCGTCTGCCGAGCGTGTTGTCTGCGTATGCCGAAGGTGTCGTTTGCGTCTGCCGAACGTGTCGTCTGCGTCTCTTGAAGGTGTCGTCTGCGTCTGCCGAGCGTGTCGTCTGCGTCTGCCGAGCGTGTCGTCTGCGTCTGCCGAGCGTGTCGTCTGCCGAACGTGTCGTCTGCGTCTGCCGAAGGTGTCGTTTGCGTCTGCCGAGCTTGTCGTCTGCGTCTGCCGAGCGTGAAGGTGTCATCTGCGTCTGTCGAACGTGTCGTCTGCGTCTGCCGAGCGTGTCGTCTGCCGAGCGTGCCGTCTGCGTCTGCAGAAGGTGTCGTCTGCCGAGCATGTCGTCTGCGTCTGCCGAACGTTTCGTCTGCGTCTGCCGAACGTGTCGTCTGCGTCTGCAGAAGGTGTCGTCTGCGTCTGTCGAGCGCGTCGTCTGCGTCTGCCGAACGTGTCGTCTGCGTCTGCCGAACGTGTCGTCTGCGTCTGCCGAACGTGTCGTCTGCGTCTGTAGAAGGTGTCGTCTGCCGAACGTGTCGTCTGCGTCTGCCGAACGTGTCGTCTGCGTCTGCAGAAGGTGTCGTCTGCGTCTGTCGAGCGCGTCGTCTGCGTCTGCCGAAGGTGTCGTCTGCGTCTGTCGAGCGTGTCGTCTGCATCTGTCGAACGTGTCGTCTGCGTCTGCCGAGCGTGTCGTCTGCGTCTGCCGAAAGTGTCATCTGCGTCTGTCGAACGTGTCGTCTGCGTCTGCCGAGCGTGTCGTCTGCGTCTGCCGAGCGTGTCGTCTGCCGAGCGTGTCGTCTGCCGAGCGTGTCGTCTGCCGAGCGTGTCGCCTGCGTCTGTCGAACGTGACGTCTGCGTCTGCCGAGCGTGTTGTCTGCGTCTGCCAAAGGTGTCGTTTGCATCTGCCGAAGGTGTTGTTTGCGTCTGCCGAGCGTGTCGTCTGCGTCTGCCGAGCGTGTCGTCTGCGTCTGCCGAGCGTGTCGTCTGCATCTGCCGAAGGTGTCGTCTGCATCTGCCGAAGGTGTCGTTTGCATCTGCCGAGCGTGTCGTCTGCGTCTGCCGAGCGTGTCGTCTGCGTCTGCCGATGGTGTCGTCTGCGTCTGCCGGTGGTGTCGTTTGCGTCTGCCGAACGTGTCGTCTGCGTCTGCCGAGCGTGTTGTCTGCGTCTGCCGAAGGTGTCGTTTGCGTCTGCCGAACGTGTCGTCTGCGTCTCTTGAAGGTGTCGTCTGCGTCTGCCGAGCGTGTCGTCTGCCGAACGTGTCGTCTGCGTCTGCCGAAGGTGTCGTTTGCGTCTGCCGAGCTTGTCGTATGCGTCTGCCGAGCGTGAAGGTGTCATCTGCGTCTGTCGAACGTGTCGTCTGCGTCTGCCGAGCGTGTCGTCTGCGTCTGTCGAGCGTGTCGTCTGCCGAGCGTGTCGTCTGCGTCTGTCGAACGTGATGTCTGTGTCTGCCGAGCGTGTTGTCTGCGTCTGCCAAAGGTGTCGTCTGCATCTGCCGAAGGTGTCGTCTGCATCTGCCGAGCGTGTCGTCTGCGTCTGCAGAAGGTGTCGTCTGCCGAGCATGTCGTCTGCGTCTGCCGATCATGTCGTCTGCGTCTGCCGAACGTTTCGTCTGCGTCTGCCGAGCGTGTCGTCTGCGTCTGCCGAGCGTGTCGTCTGCATCTGCCGAAGGTGTCGTTTGCGTCTGCCGAGCGTGTCGTCTGCGTCTGCCGGTGGTGTCGTTTGCGTCTGCCGAACGTGTCGTCTGCGTCTGCCGAGCGTGTTGTCTGCGTATGCCGAAGGTGTCGTTTGCGTCTGCCGAACGTGTCGTCTGCGTCTCTTGAAGGTGTCGTCTGCGTCTGCCGAGCGTGTCGTCTGCGTCTGCCGAGCGTGTCGTCTGCGTCTGCCGAGCGTGTCGTCTGCCGAACGTGTCGTCTGCGTCTGCCGAAGGTGTCGTTTGCGTCTGCCGAGCTTGTCGTCTGCGTCTGCCGAGCGTGAAGGTGTCATCTGCGTCTGTCGAACGTGTCGTCTGCGTCTGCCGAGCGTGTCGTCTGCCGAGCGTGCCGTCTGCGTCTGCAGAAGGTGTCGTCTGCCGAGCATGTCGTCTGCGTCTGCCGAGCATGTCGTCTGCCGAACGTTTCGTCTGCGTCTGCCGAACGTGTCGTCTGCGTCTGTCGAGCGTGTCGTCTGCGTCTGCCGAACGTGTCGTCTGCGTCTGCCGAACGTGTCGTCTGTGTCTGTCGAGCGTGTCGTCTGCGTCTGCCGAAAGTGTCGTCTGTGTCTGTCGAGCGTGTCGTCTGCGTCTGTCGAGCGTGTCGTCTGCGTCTGCCGAGCGTGTCGTCTGCGTCTGCCGAGCGTGTCGTCTGCATCTGCCGAAGGTGTCGTTTGCGTCTGCCGAGCGTGTCGTCTGCGTCTGCCGAGCGTTGTCGTCTGCGTCTACCGATGGTGTTGTCTGCGTCTGCCGGTGGTGTCGTCTGCGCCTGCCGAAGGTGTCGTTTGCGTCTACCAAGCGTGTCGTCTGCGTCTGCCGAGCGTGTCGTCTGCGTCTGCCGAAGGTGTCGTCTGCATCTGCCGAGCGTGTCGTCTGCGTCTGCCGAGCGTGTCCTCTGCGTCTGCCGAAGGTGTCGTCTGCGTCTGTCGAGCGTGTCGTCTGCGTCTGTCGAGCGTGTCGTCTGCGTCTGCCGAGCGTGTCGTCTGCGTCTGCCGAAGGTGTCATCTGCGTCTGTCGAACGTGTCGTCTGCGTCTGCCGAGCGTGTCGTCTGCGTCTGCCGAGCGTGTCGTCTGCCGAGCGTGTCGTCTGCCTCTGCCGAGCGTGTCGTCTGCCGAGCGTGTTGTCTGCGTCTGCCAAAGGTGTCGTCTGCATCTGCCGAAGGTGTCGTCTGCATCTGCCGAGCGTGTCGTCTGCGTCTGCAGAAGGTGTCGTCTGCCGAGCATGTCGTCTGCGTCTGCCGAGCATGTCGTCTGCGTCTGCCGAACGTTTCGTCTGCGTCTGCCGAACGTGTCGTCTGCGTCTGTCAAGCGTGTCGTCTGCGTCTGTCGAGCGTGTCGTCTGCGTCTGCCGAGCGTGTCGGATGCGTCTGCCGAGCGTGTCGTCTGCATCTGCCGATGTTGTCGTCTGCGTCTGTAGAAGGTGTCGTCTGCCGAGCGTGTCATCTGCGTCTGCCGGTGGTGTCGTTTGCGTCTGCCGAACGTGTCTTCTGCGTCTGCCGAGCGTGTTGTCTACGTCTGCTATAGGTGTCGTTTGCGTCTGCCGAACGTGTCGTCTGCGTCTCTCGAAGGTGTCGTCTGCGTCTGCCGAGCGTGTCGTCTGCGTATGCCGAGCGTGTCGTCTGCCGAACGTGTCGTCTGCGTCTGCCGAAGGTGTCGTTTGCGTCTGCCGAGCTTGTCGTCTGCGTCTGCCGAGCGTGAAGGTGTCATCTGCGTCTGTCGAACGTGTCGTCTGCGTCTGCCGAGCGTGACGTCTGCGTCTGCCGAGCGTGTCGTCTGCGTCTGCAGAAGGTGTCGTCTGCCGAGCATGTCGTCTGCGTCTGCCGAGCATGTCGTCTGCGTCTGCCGAACGTTTCGTCTGCGTCTGCCGAACGTGTCGTCTGCGTCTGTCGAGCGTGTCGTCTGCGTCTGCCGAACGTGTCGTCTGCGTCTGCCGAACGTGTCGTCTGCGTCTGTCGAGCGTGTCGTCTGCGTCTGCCGAAGTGTCGTCTGCGTCTGCCGAGCGTGTCGTCTGCGTCTGCCGAAGGTGTCGTCTGCCGAGCGTGTCGGCTGCGTCTGCCGAGCGTGTCGTCTGTATCTGCCGAAGGTGTCGTTTGCGTCTGCTGAGCGTGTCGTCTGCGTCTGCCGAGCGTGTCCTCTGCGTCTGCCGAAGGTGTCGTCTGCGTCTGTCGAGCGTGTCGTCTGCGTCTGTCGAGCGTGTCGTCTGCGTCTGCCGAGCGTGTCGTCTGCGTCTGCCGAAGGTGTCATCTGCGTCTGTCGAACGTGTCGTCTGCGTCTGCCGAGCGTGTCGTCTGCGTCTGCCGAGCGTGTCGTCTGCCGAGCGTGTCGTCTGCCTCTGCCGAGCGTGTCGTCTGCCGAGCGTGTTGTCTGCGTCTGCCAAAGGTGTCGTCTGCATCTGCCGAAGGTGTCGTCTGCATCTGCCGAGCGTGTCGTCTGCGTCTGCAGAAGGTGTCGTCTGCCGAGCATGTCGTCTGCGTCTGCCGAGCATGTCGTCTGCGTCTGCCGAACGTTTCGTCTGCGTCTGCCGAACGTGTCGTCTGCGTCTGTCGAGCGTGTCGTCTGCGTCTGCCGAACGTGTCGTCTGCGTCTGCCGAACGTGTCGTCTGCGTCTGTCAAGCGTGTCGTCTGCGTCTGTCGAGCGTGTCGTCTGCGTCTGCCGAGCGTGTCGGATGCGTCTGCCGAGCGTGTCGTCTGCATCTGCCGATGTTGTCGTCTGCGTCTGTAGAAGGTGTCGTCTGCCGAGCATGTCGTCTGCGTCTGCGAAGCATGTCGTCTGCGTCTGCCGAGCGTGTCGTCTGCGTCTGCCGATGGTGTCGTCTGCGTCTGTAGAAGGTGTCGTCTGCCGAGCATGTCGTCTGCGTCTGCCGAGCATGTCGTCTGCGTCTGCCGAACGTTTCATCTGCGTCTGCCGAACGTGTCGTCTGCGTCTGCCGAACGTGTCGTCTGCGTCTGTCGAGCGCGTCGTCTGCGTCTGCCGAACGTGTCGTCTGCGTCTGCCGAACGTGTCGTCTGCGTCTGCCGAACGTGTCGTCTGCGTCTGCAGAAGGTGTCGTCTGCGTCTGTCGAGCGTGTCGTCTGCGTCTGCCGAACGTGTCGTCTGCGTCTGCCGAACGTGTCGTCTGCGTCTGCCGAACGTGTCGTCTTCGTCTGTAGAAGGTGTCGTCTGCCGAACTTGTCGTCTGCGTCTGCCGAACGTGTCGTCTGCGTCTGCAGAAGGTGTCGTCTGCGTCTGTCGAACTTGTTTTCTGCGTCTGCCGAGCGTGTCGTCTGCGTCTGCCGAGCGTGTCGTCTGCCGAGCGTGTCGTCTGCCGAGCGTGTCGCCTGCGTCTGTCGAACGTGACGTCTGCGTCTGCCGAGCGTGTTGTCTGCGTCTGCCAAAGGTGTCGTCTGCATCTGCTGAAGGTGTCGTTTGCGTCTGCCGAGCGTGTCGTCTGCGTCTGCCGAGCGTGTCGTCTGCATCTGCCGAAGGTGTCGTTTGCGTCTGCCGAGCGTGTCATCTGCGTCTGCCGGTGGTGTCGTTTGCGTCTGCCGAACGTGTCTTCTGCGTCTGCCGAGCGTGTTGTCTACGTCTGCTATAGGTGTCGTTTGCGTCTGCCGAACGTGTCGTCTGCGTCTCTCGAAGGTGTCGTCTGCGTCTGCCGAGCGTGTCGTCTGCGTATGCCGAGCGTGTCGTCTGCCGAACGTGTCGTCTGCGTCTGCTGAAGGTGTCGTTTGCGTCTGCCGAGCTTGTCGTCTGCGTCTGCCGAGCGTGAAGGTGTCATCTGCGTCTGTCGAACGTGTCGTCTGCGTCTGCCGAGCGTGTCGTCTGCGTCTGCCGAGCGTGTCGTCTGCGTCTGCAGAAGGTGTCGTCTGCCGAGCGTGTCGTCTGCGTCTGCCGAGCATGTCGTCTGCGTCTGCCGAACGTTTCGTCTGCGTCTGCCGAACGTGTCGTCTGCGTCTGTCGAGCGTGTCGTCTGCGTCTGCCGAACGTGTCGTCTGCGTCTGCCGAACGTGTCGTCTGCGTCTGTCGAGCGTGTCGTCTGCGTCTGCCGAAGTGTCGTCTGCGTCTGCCGAGCGTGTCGTCTGCGTCTGCCGAAGGTGTCGTCTGCCGAGCGTGTCGGCTGCGTCTGCCGAGCGTGTCGTCTGTATCTGCCGAAGGTGTCGTTTGCGTCTGCTGAGCGTGTCGTCTGCGTCTGCCGAGCGTGTCGTCTGCGTCTGCCGATGGTGTCGTCTGCGTCTGCCGGTGGTGTCGTCTGCGTCTGCAGAAGGTGTCGTCTGCCGAGCATGTCGTCTGCGTCTGCAGAGCATGTCGTCTGCGTCTGCCGAACGTTTCGTCTGCGTCTGCCGAACGCGTCGTCTACGTCGGTTGAGCGCGTTGTCTGCGTCTGCCGAACGTGTCGTCTGCATCTGCCGAACGTGTCGTCTGCGTCTGCCGAACGTGTCGTCTGCGTCTGCAGAAGGTGTCGTCTGCGTCTGTCGAGCGCGTCGTCTGCGTCTGCCGAACGTGTCGTCTGCGTCTGCCGAACGTGTCGTCTGCGTCTGCCGGTGGTGTCGTCTGCGTCTGCAGAAGGTGTCGTCTGCCGAGCATGTCGTCTGCGTCTGTCGAACGTGTCGTCTGCGTCTGCCGAGCGTGTCGTCTGCCGAACGTGTCGTCTGCCGAACGTGTCGTCTGCGTCTGCCGAAGGTGTCGTTTGCGTCTGCCGAGCTTGTCGTCTGCGTCTGCCGAGCGTGTCGTCTGCGTCTGCCGAAGGTGTCGTCTGCCGAGCGTGTCGGCTGCGTCTGCCGAGCGTGTCGTCTGCATCTGCCGTAGGTGTCGTTTGCGTCTGCCGAGCGTGTCGTCTGCGTCTGTCGAACGTGTCGTCTGCGTCTGTCGAGCGTGTCGTCTGCGTCTGCCGATGGTGTCGTCTGCGTCTGCCGGTGGTGTCGTCTGCGTCTGCAGAAGGTGTCGTCTGCCGAGCATGTCGTCTGCGTCTGCAGAGCATGTCGTCTGCGTCTGCCGAACGTTTCGTCTGCGTCTGCCGAACGCGTCGTCTGCGTCGGTTGAGCGCGTTGTCTGCGTCTGCCGAACGTGTCGTCTGCATCTGCCGAACGTGTCGTCTGCGTCTGCCGAACGTGTCGTCTGCGTCTGCAGAAGGTGTCGTCTGCGTCTGTCGAGCGCGTCGTCTGCGTCTGCCGAACGTGTCGTCTGCGTCTGCCGAACGTGTCGTCTGCGTCTGCCGAACGTGTCGTCTGCGTCTGCAGAAGGTGTCGTCTGCCGAGCATGTCGTCTGCGTCTGCCGAACGTTTCGTCTGCGTCTGCCGAACGTGTCGTCTGCGTCTGTCGAGCGTGTCGTCTGCGTCTGCCGAACGTGTCGTCTGCGTCTGCCGAACGTGTCGTCTGCGTCTGCCGAACGTGTCGTCTGCGTCTGCCGATGGTGTCGTCTGCGTCTGCCGGTGGTGTCGTCTGCGTCTGCAGAAGGTGTCGTCTGCCGAGCATGTCGTCTGCGTCTGCCGAGCATGTCGTCTGCGTCTGCCGAACGTTTCGTCTGCGTCTGCCGAACGTGTCGTCTGCGTCTGCCGATGGTGTCGTCTGCGTCTGCCGAACGTGTCGTCCGCGTCTGCCGAAGGTGTCGTCTGCGTCTGTCGAGCGTGTCGTCTGCATCTGTCGAACGTGTCGTCTGCGTCTGCCGAGCGTGTCATCTGCGTCTGTCGAACGTGTCGTCTGCGTCTGCCGAGCATGTCGTCTGCGTCCGCCGAGCGTGTCGTCTGCGTCTGCCGAGCGTGTTGTCTGCGTCTGCTAAAGGTGTCGTCTGCATCTGCCGAAGGTGTCGTTTGCGTCTGCTGAGCGTGTCGTCTGCGTCTGCCGAGCTTGTCGTCTGCATCTGCCAAAGGTGTCGTTTGCGTCTACCGAGCGTGTCGTCTGCGTCTGCCGAGCGTGTCGCCTGCGTCTGCCGACGGTGTCGTCTGCGTCTGCCTTTGGTGTCGTTTGCGTCTGCCGAGCGTGTTGTCTGCGTCTGCCGAAGGTGTCGTTTGCGTCTGCCGAACGTGTCGTCTGCGTCTCTTGAAGGTGTCGTCTGCGTCTGCCGAGCGTGTCGTCTGCGTCTGCCGAGCGTGTCGTCTGCGTCTGCCGAGCGTGTCGTCTGCCGAACGTGTCGTCTGCCGAACGTGTCGTCTGCGTCTGCCGAAGGTGTCGTTTGCGTCTGCCGAGCTTGTCGTCTGCGTCTGCCGAGCGTGTCGTCTGCGTCTGCCGAAGGTGTCGTCTGCCGAGCGTGTCGGCTGCGTCTGCCGAGCGTGTCGTCTGCATCTGCCGAAGGTGTCGTTTGCGTCTGCCGAGCGTGTCGTCTGCGTCTGTCGAACGTGTCGTCTGCGTCTGTCGAGCGTGTCGTCTGCGTCTGCCGAGCGTGTCGTCTGCGTCTGCCGAAGGTGTCATCTGCGTCTGTCGAACGTGTCGTCTGCGTCTGCCGAGCGTGTCGTCTGCGTCTGCCGAGCGTGTCGTCTGCCGAGCGTGTCGTCTGCGTCTGTCGAACGTGACGTCTGCATCTGCCGAAGGTGTCGTCTGCATCTGCCGAGCGTGTCGTCTGCGTCTGCAGAAGGTGTCGTCTGCGTCTGTCGAGCGTGTCGTCTGCGTCTGCCGAGCGTGTCGTCTGCGTCTGCCGAAAGTGTCGTCTGTGTCTGTCGAGCGTGTCGTCTGCGTCTGTCGAGCGTGTCGTCTGCGTCTGCCGAGCGTGTCGTCTGCGTCTGCCGAAGGTGTCGTCTGCCGAGCGTGTCGGCTGCGTCTGCCGAGCGTGTCGTCTGCATCTGCCGAAGGTGTCGTTTGCGTCTGCCGAGCGTGTCGTCTGCGTCTGCCGATGGTGTCGTCTGCGTCTGTAGAAGGTGTCGTCTGCCGATTATGTCGTCTGCGTCTGCCGAGCATGTCGTCTAAGTCTGCCGAACGTTTCGTCTGCGTCTGCCGAACGTGTCGTCTGCGTCTGCAGAAGGTGTCGTCTGCGTCTGTCGAGCGCGTCGTCTGCGTCTGCCGAACGTGTCGTCTGCGTCTGCCGAACGTGTCGTCTGCGTCTGTAGAAGGTGTCGTCTGCCGAACGTGTCGTCTGCGTCTGCCGAACGTGTCGTCTGCGTCTGCAGAAGGTGTCGTCTGCGTCTGTCGAGCGCGTCGTCTGCGTCTGCCGAAGGTGTCGTCTGCGTCTGTCGAGCGTGTCGTCTGCATCTGTCGAACGTGTCGTCTGCGTCTGCCGAGCGTGTCGTCTGCGTCTGCCGAAAGGGTCATCTGCGTCTGTCGAACGTGTCGTCTGCGTCTGCCGAGCGTGTCGTCTGCGTCTGCCGAGCGTGTTGTCTGCGTCTGCCAAAGGTGTCGTTTGCGTCTGCCGAGCGTGTCGTCTGCGTCTGCCGAAGGTGTCGTCTGCCGAGCGTGTCGGCTGCGTCTGCCGAGCGTGTCGTCTGCATCTGCCGAAGGTGTCGTTTGCGTCTGCCGAGCGTGTCGTCTGCGTCTGCCGAGCGTGAAGGTGTCATCTGCGTCTGTCGAACGTGTCGTCTGCGTCTGCCGAGCGTGCCGTCTGCCGAGCGTGCCGTCTGCGTCTGCAGAAGGTGTCGTCTGCCGAGCATGTCGTCTGCGTCTGCCGAGCATGTCGTCTGCCGAACGTTTCGTCTGCGTCTGCCGAACGTGTCGTCTGCGTCTGTCGAGCGTGTCGTCTGCGTCTGCCGAACGTGTCGTCTGCGTCTGCCGAACGTGTCGTCTGTGTCTGTCGAGCGTGTCGTCTGCGTCTGCCGAAAGTGTCGTCTGTGTCTGTCGAGCGTGTCGTCTGCGTCTGTCGAGCGTGTCGTCTGCGTCTGCCGAGCGTGTCGTCTGCGTCTGCCGAGCGTGTCGTCTGCATCTGCCGAAGGTGTCGTTTGCGTCTGCCGAGCGTGTCGTCTGCGTCTGCCGAGCGTTGTCGTCTGCGTCTACCGATGGTGTTGTCTGCGTCTGCCGGTGGTGTCGTCTGCGCCTGCCGAAGGTGTCGTTTGCGTCTACCAAGCGTGTCGTCTGCGTTTGCCGAGCGTGTCGTCTGCGTCTGCCGAAGGTGTCGTCTGCATCTGCCGAGCGTGTCGTCTGCGTCTGCCGAGCGTGTCCTCTGCGTCTGCCGAAGGTGTCGTCTGCGTCTGTCGAGCGTGTCGTCTGCATCTGTCGAGCGTGTCGTCTGCGTCTGCCGAGCGTGTCGTCTGCGTCTGCCGAAGGTGTCATCTGCGTCTGTCGAACGTGTCGTCTGCGTCTGCCGAGCGTGTCGTCTGCGTCTGCCGAGCGTGTCGTCTGCCTCTGCCGAGCGTGTCGTCTGCCGAGCGTGTTGTCTGCGTCTGCCAAAGGTGTCGTCTGCATCTGCCGAAGGTGTCGTCTGCATCTGCCGAGCGTGTCGTCTGCGTCTGCAGAAGGTGTCGTCTGCCGAGCATGTCGTCTGCGTCTGCCGAGCATGTCGTCTGCGTCTGCCGAACGTTTCGTCTGCGTCTGCCGAACGTGTCGTCTGCGTCTGTCGAGCGTGTCGTCTGCGTCTGCCGAACGTGTCGTCTGCGTCTGCCGAACGTGTCGTCTGCGTCTGTCAAGCGTGTCGTCTGCGTCTGTCGAGCGTGTCGTCTGCGTCTGCCGAGCGTGTCGTCTGCGTCTGCCGAAGGTGTCGTCTGCCGAGCATGTCGTCTGCGTCTGCCGAGCGTGTCGTCTGCGTCTGCCGATGGTGTCGTCTGCGTCTGTAGAAGGTGTCGTCTGCCGAGCATGTCGTCTGCGTCTGCCGAACGTTTCATCTGCGTCTGCCGAACGTGTCGTCTGCGTCTGCCGAACGTGTCGTCTGCGTCTGTCGAGCGCGTCGTCTGCGTCTGCCGAACGTGTCGTCTGCGTCTGCCGAACGTGTCGTCTGTGTCTGCCGAACGTGTCGTCTGCGTCTGCAGAAGGTGTCGTCTGCGTCTGTCGAGCGTGTCGTCTGCGTCTGCCGAACGTTTCATCTGCGTCTGCCGAACGTGTCGTCTGCGTCTGCCGAACGTGTCGTCTGCGTCTGCCGAGCGTGTCGTCTGCGTATGCCGAGCGTGTCGTCTGTCGAACGTGTCGTCTGCGTCTGCCGAGCGTGTCGTCTGCGTCTGCCGAGCGTGTCGTCTGCCGAGCGTGTCGTCTGCGTCTGTCGAACGTGACGTCTGTGTCTGCCGAGCGTGTCGCCTGCGTCTGTCGAACGTGACGTCTGCGTCTGCCGAGCGTGTTGTCTGCGTCTGCCAAAGGTGTCGTCTGCATCTGCTGAAGGTGTCGTTTGCGTCTGCCGAGCGTGTCGTCTGCGTCTGCCGAGCGTGTCGTCTGCATCTGCCGAAGGTGTCGTTTGCGTCTGCCGAGCGTGTCATCTGCGTCTGCTGAGCGTGTCGTCTGCGTCTGCCGATGGTGTCGTCTGCATCTGCCGGTGGTGTCGTTTGCGTCTGCCGAACGTGTCTTCTGCGTCTGCCGAGCGTGTTGTCTACGTCTGCTATAGGTGTCGTTTGCGTCTGCCGAACGTGTCGTCTGCGTCTCTTGAAGGTGTCGTCTGCGTCTGCCGAGCGTGTCGTCTGCGTCTGCCGAGCGTGTCGTCTGCGTATGCCGAGCGTGTCGTCTGCCGAACGTGTCGTCTGCGTCTGCCGAAGGTGTCGTTTGCGTCTGCCGAGCTTGTCGTCTGCGTCTGCCGAGCGTGAAGGTGTCATCTGCGTCTGTCGAACGTGTCGTCTGCGTCTGCCGAGCGTGTCGTCTGCGTCTGCCGAGCTTTGTCGTCTGCGTCTACCGATGGTGTTGTCTGCGTCTGCCGGTGGTGTCGTCTGCGTCTGTAGAAGGTGTCGTCTGCCGAGCATGTCGTCTGCGTCTGCCGAGCATGTCGTCTGCGTCTGCCGAACGTTTCGTCTGCGTCTGCCGAACGTGTCGTCTGCGTCTGTCGAGCGTGTCGTCTGCGTCTGTCGAGCGTGTCGTCTGCGTCTGCCGAAGGTGTCGTCTGCCGAGCGTGTCGGCTGCGTCTGCCGAACGTGTCGTCTGCGTCTGTCGAGCGTGTTGTCTGCGTCTGCCGAACGTGTCGTCTGCGTCTGCCGAACGTGTCGTCTGCGTCTGTCGAGCGTGTCGTCTGCGTCTGCAGAAGGTGTCGTCTGCCGAGCATGTCGTCTGCGTCTGCCGAGCATGTCGTCTGCGTCTGCCGAACGTTTCGTCTGCGTCTGCCGAACGTGTCGTCTGCGTCTGTCGAGCGTGTCGTCTGCGTCTGCCGAACGTGTCGTCTGCGTCTGCCGAACGTGTCGTCTGCGTCTGTCAAGCGTGTCGTCTGCCGAAAGTGTCGTCTGCGTCTGCCGAAAGTGTCGTCTGTGTCTGTCGAGCGTGTCGTCTGCGTCTGTCGAGCGTGTCGTCTGCGTCTGCCGAGCGTGTCGTCTGCGTCTGCCGAAGGTGTCGTCTGCCGAGCGTGTCGTCTGCGTCTGCCGAGCGTGTCGTCTGCGTCTGCCGATGGTGTCGTCTGCGTCTGTAGAAGGTGTCGTCTGCCGAGCATGTCGTCTGCGTCTGCCGAGCATGTCGTCTGCGTCTGCCGAACGTGTCGTCTGCGTCTGCCGAAAGTGTCGTCTGCGTCTGCCGAAAGTGTCGTCTGTGTCTGTCGAGCGTGTCGTCTGCGTCTGTCGAGCGTGTCGTCTGCGTCTGCCGAGCGTGTCGTCTGCGTCTGCCGAAGGTGTCGTCTGCCGAGCGTGTCGTCTGCGTCTGCCGAACGTGTCGTCTGCGTCTGCCGAACGTGTCTTCTTCGTCTGTAGGTGTCGTCTGCCGAACGTGTCGTCTGCGTCTGCCGAACGTGTCGTCTGCGTCTGTCGAGCGTGTCGTCTGCGTCTGCCGAGCGTGTCCTCTGCGTCTGCCGAAGGTGTCGTCTGCGTCTGTCGAGCGTGTCGTCTGCGTCTGTCAAGCGTGTTGTCTGCGTATGCCGAAGTTGTCGTTTGCGTCTGCCGAACGTGTCGTCTGCGTCTGCCGAACGTGTCGTCTGCGTCTGCAGAAGGTGTCGTCTGCGTCTGTCGAGCGCGTCGTCTGCGTCTGCCGAAAGTGTCATCTGCGTCTGTCGAACTTGTTTTCTGCGTCTGCCGAGCGTGTCGTCTGCGTCTGCCGAGCGTGTCGTCTGCCGAGCGTGTCGCCTGCGTCTGTCGAACGTGACGTCTGCGTCTGCCGAGCGTGTTGTCTGCGTCTGCCAAAGGTGTCGTCTGCATCTGCTGAAGGTGTCGTTTGCGTCTGCCGAGCGTGTCGTCTGCGTCTGCCGAACGTGTCGTCTGCGTCTGCCGAACGTGTCGTCTGCGTCTGCAGAAGGTGTCGTCTGCGTCTGTCGAGCGCGTCGTCTGCGTCTGCCGAACGTGTCGTCTGCGTCTGCCGAACGTGTCGTCTTCGTCTGTAGAAGGTGTCGTCTGCCGAACGTGTCGTCTGCGTCTGCCGAACGTGTCGTCTGCGTCTGCAGAAGGTGTCGTCTGCGTCTGTCGAGCGCGTCGTCTGCGTCTGCCGAAAGTGTCATCTGCGTCTGTCGAACTTGTTTTCTGCGTCTGCCGAGCGTGTCGTCTGCGTCTGCCGAGCGTGTCGTCTGCCGAGCGTGTCGTCTGCCGAGCGTGTCGTCTGCATCTGCCGAGCGTGTCGTCTGCGTCTGCAGAAGGTGTCGTCTGCCGAGCATGTCGTCTGCGTCTGCCGAGCATGTCGTCTGCGTCTGCCGAACGTGTCGTCTGCGTCTGTCAAGCGTGTCGTCTGCGTCTGTCGAGCGTGTCGTCTGCGTCTGCTGAGCGTGTCGTCTGCGTCTGCCGAAGGTGTCGTCTGCCGAGCGTGTCGGCTGCGTGTGCCGAGCGTGTCGTCTGCATCTGCCGAAGGTGTCGTTTGTGTCTGCCGAGCGTGTCGTCTGCGTCTGCCGAGCTTTGTCGTCTGCGTCTACCGATGGTGTTGTCTGCGTCTGCCGAACGTTTCGTCTGCGTCTGCCGAACGTGTCGTCTGCGTCTGTCGAGCGTGTCGTCTGCGTCTGTCGAGCGTGTCGTCTGCGTCTGCCGAGCGTGTCGTCTGCCGAGCGTGTCGTCTGCCTCTGCCGAGCGTGTCGTCTGCCGAGCGTGTTGTCTGCGTCTGCCAAAGGTGTCGTCTGCATCTGCCGAAGGTGTCGTCTGCATCTGCCGAGCGTGTCGTCTGCGTCTGCAGAAGGTGTCGTCTGCCGAGCATGTCGTCTGCGTCTGCCGAGCATGTCGTCTGCGTCTGCCGAACGTTTCGTCTGCGTCTGCCGAACGTGTCGTCTGCGTCTGTCGAGCGTGTCGTCTGCGTCTGCCGAACGTGTCGTCTGCGTCTGCCGAACGTGTCGTCTGCGTCTGTCAAGCGTGTCGTCTGCGTCTGTCGAGCGTGTCGTCTGCGTCTGCCGAACGTTTCATCTGCGTCTGCCGAACGTGTCGTCTGCGTCTGCCGAACGTGTCGTCTGCGTCTGTCGAGCGCGTCGTCTGCGTCTGCCGAACGTGTCGTCTGCGTCTGCCGAACGTGTCGTCTGCGTCTGCCGAGCGTGTCGTCTGCGTCTGCCGAGCGTGTCGTCTGCCGAGCGTGTCGTCTGCGTCTGTCGAACGTGACGTCTGTGTCTGCCGAGCGTGTTGTCTGCCAAAGGTGTCGTCTGCATCTGCCGAAGGTGTCGTCTGCATCTGCCGAGCGTGTCGTCTGCGTCTGCAGAAGGTGTCGTCTGCCGAGCATGTCGTCTGCGTCTGCCGAGCATGTCGTCTGCGTCTGCCGAAAGTGTCGTCTGTGTCTGTCGAGCGTGTCGTCTGCGTCTGCCGAAGGTGTCGTCTGCCGAGCGTGTCGGCTGCGTGTGCCGAGCGTGTCGTCTGCATCTGCCGAAGGTGTCGTTTGTGTCTGCCGAGCGTGTCGTCTGCGTCTGCTGAGCTTTGTCGTCTGCGTCTACCGATGGTGTTGTCTGCGTCTGCCGGTGGTGTCGTCTGCGTCTGTAGAAGGTGTCGTCTGCCGAGCATGTCGTCTGCGTCTGCCGAGCATGTCGTATGCGTCTGCCGAACGTTTCGTCTGCGTCTGCCGAACGTGTCGTCTGCGTCTGTCGAGCGTGTCGTCTGCGTCTGCCGGTGGTGTCGTTTGCGTCTGCCGAACGTGTCGTCTGCGTCTGCCGAGCGTGTTGTCTGCGTATGCCGAAGGTGTCGTTTGCGTCTGCCGAACGTGTCGTCTGCGTCTCTTGAAGGTGTCGTCTGCGTCTGCCGAAGGTGTCGTCTGCATCTGCCGAGCGTGTCGTCTGCGTCTGCAGAAGGTGTCGTCTGCCGAGCATGTCGTCTGCGTCTGCCGAGCATGTCGTCTGCGTCTGCCGAACGTTTCGTCTGCGTCTGCCGAACGTGTCGTCTGCGTCTGTCGAGCGTGTCGTCTGCGTCTGCCGAACGTGTCGTCTGCGTCTGCCGAACGTGTCGTCTGCGTCTGTCAAGCGTGTCGTCTGCGTCTGTCGAGCGTGTCGTCTGCGTCTGCCGAGCGTGTCGTCTGCGTCTGCCGAAGGTGTCGTCTGCCGAGCGTGTCGGATGCGTCTGCCGAGCGTGTCGTCTGCATCTGCCGAAGGTGTCGTCTGCGTCTGTAGAAGGTGTCGTCTGCCGAGCATGTCGTCTGCGTCTGCCGAGCATGTCGTCTGCGTCTGCCGAGCGTGTCGTCTGCGTCTGCCGATGGTGTCGTCTGCGTCTGTAGAAGGTGTCGTCTGCCGAGCATGTCGTCTGCGTCTGCCGAGCATGTCGTCTGCGTCTGCCGAACGTTTCATCTGCGTCTGCCGAACGTGTCGTCTGCGTCTGCCGAACGTGTCGTCTGCGTCTGTCGAGCGCGTCGTCTGCGTCTGCCGAACGTGTCGTCTGCGTCTGCCGAACGTGTCGTCTGCGTCTGCCGAGCGTGTCGTCTGCGTCTGCCGAGCGTGTCGTCTGCCGAGCGTGTCGTCTGCCGAGCGTGTCGTCTGCGTCTGTCGAACGTGACGTCCATGTCTGCCGAGCGTGTTGTCTGCCAAAGGTGTCGTCTGCATCTGCCGAAGGTGTCGTCTGCATCTGCCGAGCGTGTCGTCTGCGTCTGCAGAAGGTGTCGTCTGCCGAGCATGTCGTCTGCGTCTGCCGAGCATGTCGTCTGCGTCTGCCGAAAGTGTCGTCTGTGTCTGTCGAGCGTGTCGTCTGCGTCTGTCGAGCGTGTCGTCTGCGTCTGCTGAGCGTGTCGTCTGCGTCTGCCGAAGGTGTCGTCTGCCGAGCGTGTCGGCTGCGTGTGCCGAGCGTGTCGTCTGCATCTGCCGAAGGTGTCGTTTGTGTCTGCCGAGCGTGTCGTCTGCGTCTGCTGAGCTTTGTCGTCTGCTTCTACCGATGGTGTTGTCTGCGTCTGCCGGTGGTGTCGTCTGCGTCTGTAGAAGGTGTCGTCTGCCGAGCATGTCGTCTGCGTCTGCCGAGCATGTCGTCTGCGTCTGCCGAACGTTTCGTCTGCGTCTGCCGAACGTGTCGTCTGCGTCTGTCGAGCGTGTCGTCTGCGTCTGCCGAGCGTGTCGTCTGCGTCTGCCGAAGGTGTCGTCTGCCGAGCGTGTCGGCTGCGTCTGCCGAACGTGTCGTCTAGGTCTGTCGAGCGTGTCGTCTGCGTCTGCCGAACGTGTCGTCTGCGTCTGCCGAACGTGTCGTCTGCGTCTGTCGAGCGTGTCGTCTGCGTCTGCCGAAAGTGTCATCTGCGCCTGTCGAACGTGTCGTCTGCGTCTGCCGAGCGTGTCGTCTGCGTCTGCCGAGCGTGTTGTCTGCGTCTGCCAAAGGTGTCGTCTGCATCTGCCGAAGGTGTCGTTTGCGTCTGCCGAGCGTGTCGTCTGCGTCTGCCGAGCTTGTCGTCTGCATCTGCCAAAGGTGTCGTTTGCGTCTACCGAGCGTGTCGTCTGCGTCTGCCGAGCGTGTCGTCTGCGTCTGCCGACGGTGTCGTCTGCGTCTGCCTTTGGTGTCGTTTGCGTCTGCCGAACGTGTCGTCTGCGTCTGCCGAGCGTGTTGTCTGCGTCTGCCGAAGGTGTCGTTTGCGTCTGCCGAACGTGTCGTCTGCGTCTCTTGAAGGTGTCGTCTGCGTCTGCCGAGCGTGTCGTCTGCGTCTGCCGAACGTGTCGTCTGCGTCTGCCGAACGTGTCGTCTGCCGAACGTGTCGTCTGCGTCTGCCGAAGGTGTCGTTTGAGTCTGCCGAGCTTGTCGTCTGCGTCTGCCGAGCGTGTCGTCTGCGTCTGCCGAAGGTGTCGTCTGCCGAGCGTGTCGGCTGCGTCTGCCGAGCGTGTCGTCTGCATCTGCCGAAGGTGTCGTTTGCGTCTGCCGAGCGTGTCGTCTGCGTCTGTCGAACGTGTCGTCTGCGTCTGTCGAGCGTGTCGTCTGCG